>VZRL01001399.1:899769-1013261 GCA_013397895.1 Origma solitaria | reverse complement strand
TGCCCAGCCCCAAAGCCACTCCTCCCCCAGCCTGTAGCACAGCCTGGGGTTGTTGTGACCCAAGTGCAGGACCCTTCACCTTAGTGAGCCTCCTGCAGATGTCCTCAGCCCACTGATGGAGTCTGTTCGAGTCTCTCTGTAGAACCCTCCTGCCCTCAATCAGATCAATGCTCCCTCCCACCCAGCTTAGTATCGGCTGCAAATTTACTGAGGGTGCACTCAAGCCCCATGTCCAGATCGTCAATAAAGATATTAAACAGGACCAGACCCAACACTGAGCCCTGGGCAGCACCACTAGTGACCAGCTGCCAATGGATTTTTCTCCATTCACCACAGCTCTCTGGGCTGGCCAGCCAGACAGCTTTTACCCCTTGAAGAGCCCACCCATCCAAGCTGCCAGCAACCAGTTTTTCTAAGAGGATGCTGTGGGAGGTGGTGTCGAAGTCCAGGTAGACTACATCCACAACCTTTCCCTCATCAATTAAGCAAGCTCACTTTGCCATAGGAGGATATCAGGTTTGTCAAACCAGACCTTCCTCAGGTATTGATTAAATTGTCGTTCTTCTGTGAATTCTAGTTAGTGAGAACAGTGAGAATCCAAACTGCTAAATGTCCTTGGGGAATTCTTCACAGGCAGCTCAAGAAACAGGGTTCCATAATGAGCTTCCCCTTTGCTGAGCAGATCTTGTGGTGGGAAAGAGATCTAGCTGTTCTAGTATTACATGTAAGTGGTTATTTAGATCACCCCAAACTAAAATTGCTAAGCGTACAGCCATCTACTCACTCTAGACATTCACTTTTAATTCTTAGACCTTCACAGCTGTTTACTGAGCATATTTCAGTTAATAACTGCAGCCAGCTGGGAGGGTGCACATAAATGATTGCTGTGCCTCAGCTGATGAGTGGAAGTCATCATTAAGCTGTAATAGCTTGATTACCTGTGGTTGCTTATCTGTGAATCTATCCTTGGACTTCTCAGGCCAAATAGATTAGCCCCACTAGGAGTGTACTTCAGTGGTGGGTTTGAAATGAAATTAAAAAATATAGGAAATATTCTACAAAATATTCTTAGTGTGGTGAAAGCAAGCAAGTAGTTACAGCAGGAGCAGAAGAAAATGAGCACACTTGATGGACTTGAAAAATCTATTGAAAGCCATCTTTATGTTTTTAAACTAATGATTTCTAATATCAAACTGAACCATCTATTTTGTTCTCATGGCAGCATAGTTACGCAGTGTAGGAAAGTCATACTTTAAGCTGTACTACTGCCACATTTTCAAATGGAAAAGGTTCGGAGCATCTGCCTGTTCAACTGCATCATTGCTTGAAGTTTCTCTCTTTAAATGCATGCTTGACTCATTTATGTCCTTATCCAGAGCCATCGCCACTAGCTCCTGGAGGCCCTACATATCCTGCACATTCCCTATGCTGCTATGTCAGAAAGCAAAGAGCCCCCATTTCTTAAATGCATTTTGTCTCAGATTTTTGAGAGTGAAGAAGTTTTATATTTAGACCTAGAAGAAAAATGCTTTCCTTCCTTGAGTCAAAATTGAAACAAAAGAATTGGGCAAATGTTCTTTTCGGACCCCAATGATTTCTATGTTTCTATGTTTCTAAGAAAAGCTGTCTTAAAAGGGGAAAAAAGCCTTTTCATTTAGCACAGTGTTCCTAACTATTTTCTACATTCCCCCAAGCCTCCATGAGTTAGTAAAATGGGATTACAAGCAGTTTAAAGATGCTAGCAAGCAAGCGTGGCCCCAGCCCATCTTCTACACACACAGGGTGAAACAAATGTATAATTCTCAACTGTTACAAGGAAAAGGAAGAGAATATTAATAGAGAAACATATACTAATTTGATTATTTTCTTGTACTTTTTTTGGTCATCTATACTTTACTTTTGTGATTGGGTTTTTTTCCTGGTTGAACTGTTCTGCCTCCACACACAATAGTTTTTCTGATACCTTAACATGAATTATGAACTGAATTTGGAAGGGTACTTACTGGGATGCATTAAGAAAGCAGATTTCCGTGCATCCCAGCACAACTGTTGTGCACCTGGCAATACCTTCCAACCAGCAATCAATCTGTCCAAGTCCAGACGGCAGAGAATAGAGGCTCCAGGATCCAGCACTTGGGGAATTCTCAGCCTGTCAGTTTTCCTGCCACCACGGCTCATTTCAGAAAACAGACCCTGGATTATAAAGATGTTTCCAAGTTCTTCTATTTTAATAACAGCAGAGCTTTAGGGGTGACCAGTCAGGAATGGAGAAATATCCTTTTTCCATTAAAAATTCCCATAGTGCAGGTCAGGGTAGAAGCAAATTCACCGTCAGGAAGTATTGAAAATAAGAGGTGACTGAATCTCCTCTTTCTCTTTGTGTTCCCTGGTCATCTTGGTTCCATATGATTCCATAGTTTTAGTTGAGCTTCCTCAACTTGTTTCATCACCATGATGATCACAGCAACCACCACTGTTGAAAATGGTACCTGCTCATGCCAAAGACTCAGAACTGGACTAATTCACTGCCTAGAATTTGTGCAGTTGTCTCTTTTTCACCTCATACAGGCAACAATGGGCTAATTTTAAGCATATAATTAGAGACCATTCTACTGGAGGGACTTGCCATTTAGCTTCAAACATTTAATGTTTATGTAATTAATTTTTTGTGAGAAAAGATAGCTGTGATGCAATATGTGATTACAGTCAGGCAAAATATATGTAAAAACCATCTTGTAAATGAGATAGCTGCATTCACAAGGCTCTTGTCTGTTTAATACAAAGCTCTGCAAAAGCACATAGAAGTACTTCTAACCACCTTTTATACACAGCTAGCTTACTGCTGTCGGATCATTTTCTTTATGCCATACCTGTGGCAGTGTTTGAAATAAAGAGCAGGACCACATGATCTGCTCTATAAACAGTGAGTTAGACCACTGATACTTAAAAGTAGTTTGAAATATTAATTCAGTGGTAGAGGAAAAAAGTGTTTAAACTGTAAAAGTACTCTCTCAAATGAAAAGCTTGGGATGTGAACAGAAAACAAACAAACAAGCAAACTAATGAGCTCCACTGGAACTGCATGGAGCCAGATGCTTGGGAATACACTGAGTCCTGAGAAGCTGTTATTCAGACTAGAGTAGGCAGCATATGCAGTTACAAACATGGAGAGCAGGAAAAGGGAATAATTCAACAATTCCTTGCACAGCGTGAGTAGAAATACTGCTCCATTGTTATGGAACAGTGGTCCTATCAGAGAAAGTGAAATCTTTGGGTTTTGGTTTCATTTTTGTGCTAGAGAGTGATTTTGCAAGTGCAAATACTTTCTGTATCTCTTCTTGAAGCATGTAAATGTATAACTTACTGCCTCATTCCTCAAGGATTAATTATCCCTTTTGGAGTACATTATAAGCATTCTCTCAGAGGATGCAATTCCATTCTCCAAGAGGTCAAATCACTGCTTGTCGCTGAAAATTTTCTCATCTCCTTCCTCTGCATTCACTGTTCCCATGGCAGGCGTCTGTTCACTAGATATGTTCCTGCCATTTACTGTATTTTTTTGCCTCTATGAGCATCCTTGGGTGATTGGGTTTTTTCATATCTGATCTAGTGCCTCTGAAAATCAAATTTTACGTTCTGTTAATCTATTTAATCAAAGTTTTTTATTTACAAACAATATTTTGGAATTCTTAAATGTCTCAAAGACATGGAGATGGGAGTTTGGAATTTTCTGATAGCTTACTATATTGACGATAAAAGATGTCAGTTATTTCAAAATTTTCTACTGACATGACATTATTGGGTGTACATAAATGATTAATTATTCATGCTTCTTGCATTCTGTTCATTCCATTATATGAAAAAAATTGAATATTTGTCATATATTTGTCATATTTGTCATATAAGCCCATTATTATTTTTTGAAAGGGAATAATAATTTATGATGATAGATACTCAGATCTGTATTTCCCTTTGTATCCACAGGAAAATAAATTAGGAGGGGGAAAAAAAAGAAAAAAAAAAAGGAATGCAATAAGGTTGGGGAGGCTTAATTTTAATTTAAGTATTTTGGCATATTTTGTAGTATATTAGTCGAGTATTAATCCTATTTCAGCAGAATTGTGACTAACAGGTTATGTTGATAAAGATAGCAATCTATAAATCACTTATGGTTTAAAGTAAGGGATTTAAAGTTCTCGAATGTTCTCAGGTTATACTTAGCTTTAAAAAATTAAGATGACATTATTCTTTCTGAAAGTGCTAAGTGAGAAGAAGGGAAAGGTAGCTGACTTTTTGTTTGAGAAAACTAGTTGTCATGTGCCCTTGAAATTTGTATTAAGAGCATTCCCATATGTGCTTTTTTATCAATATTTCCAGGAATTACTGTCTTAAATACTGCATTTCTCCCGTGTGGGTGGCAAGCACCATCAGTAGTTGAGCCACACAGTACATCTGTGGGAATTTCCATCCCAAAATAATCAGTTTGAAATACGCAGCCATTGCTTCTCCCCACCTCCATCATGCAATCTTGTTTGCAAAGTGAAAGGCAATCGCCACTTCATGGTGAAAACTTGCAAGAATATATGATGGAGGAGAAGTGTGGAGATTTATAATTAAATCAGTGCTTTTCTCCAGTGTATGAGCATCATTGACAATGATGTCCAGAGCTGGTTCATATTCTTATAAGTAACCCTCAGTGTGGCATAAATCTGACTCCTGCCTACTGTTAGTCATGGAAAAAAAGGTGTATATTTCAGATATTCTTTTTAATGGGTATTTTTTTCACCCAAAGAAGAAAAAGATATGTAGACACTTTATAGCAACTGTTTCAAACCACTTCCAGACATGCCTTTGAAAGTCAGGGGGCATTGGCAGAATTCCCTAAGAACTCAGGGCTCTAGAAGTAAAAAATCAGTGGTGATATTAGTACTCAGGTATTCCCCTCTAATTGCCATGTGTTCTTATTTATACCCTGTAAACTTTTACTGAAAGGGAAAGATCATCTTTCCTTCAGTAACTGACATAAGTTTTGAACAATCAAGTATATTACAGTCTATGGAACAGGAAAAAAGTGGTCTACAGCAGGTAATTAGCACAAAATTTTCAGTTTTAAAACTTTACACAACATAAACTCAGAAGTTCTTTTTTAAGAACATTTGTATTAGTGTACTCTATTGTAGCCAGTAACTATAGCTTATTAAACGTTTCCTGACAGTTCACTACCTCTGTCCTAAAAATGCATTAATTCTGCAGTTCATAATAGAGCCAAACCTAAATAGGTGTCACAATTCCATACAGACACATAGAGACTGTCTGAATGTTGTTCATCTTTGCCATGTGGTAATGAAACATTTGTTGAAGTTCTTTGGGATTTTGCATATTGCAGGTTTCTTTCCTTTTTGGAGGAAGGTTGTACTGAGGGCTAAAATCGACAAAATGAGGCCATATATGTGATCATCTTAGTATAGGGAACTACTTGTAGGTAATCCTGTAATGATCAAAATAAAATTAACAAAAATGTTTTATACTCATAGTTTTTCACATCTAAATGGTATTCATTATATATTTTACTACATATTTTATGTATTTCACTTGGCAAATTAAAAGACATCTGAAAACCAGCATTTTTTTTGTGTGTGCAACTTTGCTTCTGTTCTTTTTTTTTTATTGGAAATGCAGCCTTGCAACATGTGCATGATTGTAGATTTGCATAGTGTAAAATTACTGTAATTTTATCTGTTCAGGAAGTCAGAAAGGGATTTAATAAGTAGTAAAAATTAAAATAGGCAGTAATGTAAAGGCAGAGTGTATATATTTTGCACTTTTAAATAACCTTTTATAACAATAATCTATTATCATACAGTATACTGTAATTCCACTTTCTAGTGATACTCTTGCTATTGTCACAGTATTGTCTTTAAACCTGGATATGAATACTTTGTATATGTACACACTTCAAAAGTGATTTCTACCATGGAATATGTGCTCCCTGTTACTGTTATTGGCATCCAACTGGAAAAATATTCACCAATTATTTTTTTTATAAATTATGAATGTACAGTGTAAATTAGCAAATCAAATATTGTAGCAATGAAGAGATGCACTTTAAAAATGTAAAAGTGTATATCTCCAAGAGTGTTATTTTGTATAGATGTTTTTGAATAAATAATTTATTGCTCATTAGTGAGTTTTTTGTCATTTATGTAATAAATATAAGGTGGGTTTCTTTTTAAAATTAAAGTTTTTTAATTAGAACAGTAAAGGACTTAGTCACATTTTCCTTTTCATTCCATAAGTCATTGTTGGCTTGATCTAGTTGCTGTGAGGAAGCCAAGGTGCGATCCATGATCAGCCTGCAGTCCTTTTCATGATCAGCCAGTGAAAGGATGTTGCCACAGCATTTTCCTTCAGTCATCAAGACCAATTTTGCCCATGGAAATCAAGGTATGGAGAGAGGGATAAGTAGCAAGGAATTGGAAGCACTTCTATTTTCCGTGGTTTAAACGCAGCCAGTTGATATTTACTGAAAGGCATAGTGACCACAGTGTACATGTGCTTCAGTGAGAGAGAGATCAGTGCTGAAATCCTGAACTGAAAAGCACTAAACAGCAAAATGTCTGCAGCCTGCAAATATGGGCATAATTCAGATTTGTAATCTGAGATTTCGTCTAGATTTGTTCCTTGCTTTGCTAACAGAGGAAAAAATGTGGCACATTAGAACCAAGTCACCTCTACTAGGCAGATGTTTGGTAAAAGAGAAAAGTTTTATTAACAGGGATTTTATTCTTTTTTAAAGTCTTCTAGTATATTTAGCTTGTAAGAAGAAAACATATTTATCTTCTGAAGGGAAATATAAATCCTGAATTTAAACCTAAAAGAAAAACAGTATGTGCTTGTAAAGGAGCTAGGCTTGCTATCTTAGATAATGACAATAACAGTGTCATCAAAGACAACCTATAAGTAGTTAACACATTTTAGTCCCCCCTCCTCTTAGTCTTCGAATCAAGAAGTATCCTAGCATCACAAAAGTGAATCTAAAATGACTTAGACAACTAAACTTAAAGCACAGAATGAAATAGAAATCACAGGAAAACTTTTTGTCTTAGACACTATAAATCTTTGCACATCCTTAATATCCCAAATTTCCCGTGTATTCTGATGTGAGCCCCATGGACGAAGAGGTCAGCTGGGAGGAAGGCTGCTTGGTTCACAGAAAAGCTTGATGCTACAGTGCATTCTTAGAGTGCAGTCTGTCTCCTCACAAGATGACATGGCAGCTGCAATTTCTATTAAAATATATACTCGCAGGTGGGGAAAGGCAGAGTCACACCATCATTTAACTGCTCATTGATTACAGCACTTGGCCCGAGGAGAAAATGCTCTTTCAGCAAGTGAGCTCCTAGAGGAGACAAATTTTTAGATGCCTGGCTGTCCCCCCAGGAAGAGGTAGCTGAGCAGAGTGTGTGCCTGCATTGGGGACAGCAGTCTGGTATTTTAGGTCCAGCACTGTCTGCAGAGGTCAAGTTCAGTGTCCAGCCTGGGGAACAACAGGGCAGGAAGGACAGGGGAGCAGGACAGGCAGCTGGGGAGCTGTGTGCTCCGACTTCTCTTTGCATGTGCCTGAGCCCTTGGGAGCAATATCAGAGCTGCCTTTTTCATCTCAGGAGGCTGCTGTGAATGGCAGCCCTTTTTGGCCTCTTGCTGAGGCTGTGCCACTGTGGAGGGGAGGAGGAAGATCTGCTGGAGAGGGAAAAAAAGTGCAGATGAAGGTGCAAGCTTTGGTAACCCAGCAGGCAGGGCAGCCATCTGGGGAGGTGTAATCCTGGGCTCTGGTCCCTGTTCCAAAGAGAAATACACAGAGATGTGAGGAAGGTCTCATTTATGTGCGGCTTAAAGTGCATTTTACTATGACATATTGGACTTTTTCACTTCCCTGTGGTAGTAAATTGTGCTTCTCATGGCAATAGATGTAATTGCTGTGCACTAAATTATATTAACTATTTCAGAAGGTTTATTCTACTTCATGCGTGGAATAACAGAGTTGAATTATTTTCTGCAGTATGTAGCTCAAAAGAGAAGAAAATTCCTAGTTATTGGGGGAAAAATGTGCGGTTTTTTTCAACTGCAGAAAAAATATTTAGTGGTAAATTTTAAACTAGTAGCATTTCTTTTTTTCTTATGATTTTTAATTTGGTTGGGGTTAGTTGTAAACTTACTGATTTTTGCAAACAAAAGGAGCTTTTCTTCACAGTTCATCTCTATGAAACTAAGTTGTACTCAGTCTGCACTGCAGCCCATGAACTGGGACTAGTAGCGTTGCACCTGACAGAGAAAGGGGAGGGTTAATTTCTAAGTACCCAAAGAGAAGAAGATGTTTTCCTGTTCTCTCTTCTGAGAGCTGGACTTTGTTGTCCATATGCAGCCTTGTTTAATGATTCAGGTGCAGCTTTTGTGCATCCACAGGGGGAACTTTACCTCATGGTGTCACAAGTAGAGCAAGAAGAACGTAGAGAGTACTTGCTCAGTATCTCTACCATCTGTGAAACTCCCATTGCATGAAATACTTATTGCCTACTCAGCACAGAGGTTTTTAAAGCATGTAAATCCCTCCTTGGTCTATACAAAATTGTGATGGAATTCAAGAGAATGGTTAAGTTACAATTAAAACAAGCCCACAACAGAAGAACTAGGGTAAGGACAAAGAATATTAGACAAATGGGAGGGAGGAAGAAAGGGAGGGAAAGATGGAGGCAGAAAGGCTGAGCAAATGGAGGGTGGGGGTGTGGGAAAGGGCTGGAAACTGGAAGTAGAGTGTGAGATCAGAAAGAGGGGCATACATGATGACATTGAGAGATGTAAAAGCTGGAGAGCTAAGGGATATAGGGAAGGTGTCCCGGCCTGGAAAATTGGCCAATACCTGTACCTTTAGCTGAGAATTAGAGGGCTGTTCCCTTTCAGGAGCTAGTACTGAGCATATGGAGGTGTGTTACTGGGCTGAGGGGGCAGGAAGTAGGATGGGAAAAGCTCTGAATAGAGCTGGGTCAAAGGGCATTTTCCGGTAAGGCATTTCCTGGTGATGCAGATAAGTTGATACAGTTTGTTACAAGCACAAAATTACTCAAAATTAATAGAGAAAGATCAAAGCTGGAAGGAAGGACCTCAAAAGGAAATGGTCTCGTATTTTAATATCTTGCCCAGGATATTTCAATCTTATCAACTTTCGGAGTAATTTTGTTGTAGTTTGTGCTCTTATCAAACTCACTTAGACATTAGGGGTACTCACTTTAAGGAAAGGGTGAGACTGTTATATCCCAGGCTTTGGCCAATGTCGGCAACACAGAGATGAAACTTCAGGAGATAAATCAGATCAAGGTAAAATACAGCTGGAAAGAAAGGAGGAGAAAGGAATTGAATGTTTCAACAGAAACTGATGAGGAAAAGCAAAGTCAGAGCAGTCTTTAAGGGTACAGACAGATGAGTTGCCTGAACCTATTGGTTTACACACATGGGTCAGGTTAACACTGACACATAAAGCAGGTTTAAATGACAGACCACAACTTTATTTTTGCACAAGTATTGTATCTAAGCATATCCAAAGCCTCTTGAATAACTGCTCTTTGCCAGTTCATTCTTACCTATTTAATACTCGGAGCATTTTGTTCTTGAGAGCTACTGGAGTTGATCAATACAAAATATTCTGAAATATAAAAAAGTAATATTAGACACAGGATGTTACTAATAATACTTTTAATTGAGGACTTTTCAGATTTCTGTGAGAGGGCCCATCTAGCTATAGCACCTTGTTCCCGTACCTCTTCCACCTTACAGCATTTTCTAAAACAGCATCTGGCCTCCAGATCTCAGATCCAAAGCCTTCAGTACCCAAAACTGAGCAAACCAGTCAGATTACTGTACAGGATTAGCCACAAAGTATTGGGTTCTTATGGGAAGAGATGATTTCACTATCTTCTTCTCCTTCTTGAATACCCACATTGAATCTATATATCCCTGGCATTCTCAGGAGTAAAGGAGCCTGTGTACACTTGTACAAGATGGTACATACTGGAACATCAAGCACATCTCCTTCCTATCTCTCCAAGAAACATTCCTGTATCTACTATCCTGAAATCAAGATGAAGCATCTGTTAAACCATTACCCAGACCTGGCACATCTACTATTTTAAAAAGAATGTTATGGCACAAGCAGTGGAGTGCAAAAGTCATCACAAACGATGATCCCTGTGGGGCTCTAGCCATCTGCTTGGCAATTATTATACCACAGCCTGGCTGATGCAGAGAAAACAAATATTGCTGCTGGCAGGTTCGTTCTGCCATATAATTACTGCGACTGGCACAGACAGAATTCCAGGAAAGTTATGTCTTTTTCTGCCCATTGCTGTTGCCATTTTTGCATGTTCCCCTTTTAAAGGATCCACCTGTTCTTTCTGCCACCTTGTACCTTGTTCTAACCTGCTTGCATCTGCCTTTTCCAGCCTGTGCTAATCTCTCCCTCTGACAGTTAAAGTACATCACATTCCTGCTATGGGGCAAAATCTTTGTGCGTATTAAGCTAGTGTTGATACGTCAGTGGTGTGTTTAGCAACTTTTATGCAACCTTTCATAAAAGTCATCTTCATAATAAAGGCAGATATGTTCATTGCCTGGGCAAATGAAGCTGTTCTTTGAGTCACATTAGATCTCAGGAAGCAACAGTAAATTCAGAGCAGTCAATATTCCATTGTGGTCAAATCTCCATGAAAAACAAGATCTGCACTCATCATTACCTTTCTTTCCTGCCCACTGCTTATCCCTGTCTGTGAATAGCTCTCCCCTCTGCCCAAATAGATGATAACAGGGGACAGTCCTCTGTATTCATCTGTTACACACAGGCTTGAGACAGAGCAGCCCATGGGAATGAGCACTGAGGCAATTCTCATTCCCACAGGTCTCAGGCTGTTTGGGCTGGTGTTGCTGGCTAGTTATGCTCTTGCACAGGCACACAAATGTGATGACTTTTAATTAATGTAAATTCACATACTTGGATGCTATCACAGGCAGCAACTGAAAAAAAAGGTGAGGATCTAAGCCTCTCTGTGCCTCAGGGGGAAGAGAATGTAGATTTATGTATATTAAAAGAAGCTACCTGGTGTCATAATATTATTTGGTTTTAAATGATGTATGAAGATTATAAACACTTCTGTATGAGTTACACACTCAACTTCAGACCCTGCTTAATAATTTCTGCAGGGAGAGGAGTCATTTCTTATTCATAGTCCTTCAAAAGCATACATTATATTTGTCACATCCCAAAGCTTCTATTGGTCCTGTCATCAGTGTGTTCTTATTTATGAATGGATACCCACAACAAACTGATTAATCATGTCCTCCTGTTAGAGCTCTGGGAAGTTCATTTTGTCCTTCAGAGTGGTCATCAGGAGAGCTTGGGATTATTCCATCACACAGTGAAGAGTCTGATATGCTTCTGTCTTCCATAGTGGCCACATTCAATCACCTTGAAAAATTGATTAGAGAGCACCCTTTATAAGCCAAGATGTTTCTCTAGTGTAGACTTTTTCATTGCTCTGATACTAATAAATTAACTATGTTAGGAAATGGTTGGGATTTGGGTTATGGATATGCCTAAGGTAAATTTGTGAAAATTGTCTCTTGTATGTTTTTGCCCCAGGCCAGTCCACAGTGTGCTGAACAGCCCCTGGGCACAGCTGAAGAATTAATCCAGGCCAGATGCTGTTTGTTACAGGCAGTATAACTATACTCATCAGGATTTGGAGATCTCCAATAGGATGGATGAAATCTGTGGTGTTTCACACACCTTTAATTTACTCTACAGAGGCAGCTTTCCCTTCCAGGGACTCCAGTATTCATATACGAGCTCCACCATATGTTATTGGTACCTTGTACCAGAGAAAGGCATCCCTGCCATGCATTCCTATTGAATAAGAAGTTCTTTAATCCATAAGGACTTTGTGAAAACTAAGAGAATAAAGAGCTGTGAATCAAAATCCTCCAAAATTGCACAATATAATCATGGTATGGACTTACAGCCCTTATATTACAGTAACATAAATGTGTGCTTTGAGGGCATTCAGCAGTGCAATGAAATAAAATTAGAACTCTTTTTGGGAACATATGTTGCCAGGGTGCTACAGCTTACAAAAGCCACTTTCCATGACAGGACATTTCACGCAAGTGTTTATTGCTTATTAACACAAATTTTAATTTTTCTCATGGGAACTGTGACCCTCTCAGAAGGGAAACAATTCTGCTGTCAACTACCATTGATCTGAGTAGTGTATAGATTAGTTATTTCTGTTCAAGAAAGAGCTACCTTGTGCATCAGGGGTCAGCTGAATACCTGAAGAAATGAGGGGTACATTGTTAAGGAAAACTGACATACATTGTTTTTAAACTGTGGTTCGTACAATTATATGCAAAAACGTCCTGCTGGTTTACAGCAATGAGCTGATCGGCCAGACAAGACCTCATCCCAGATTACCCATAATTAGATGCCTACATACCATTACATACCCTGCAATAAGCTGGTGCATAAAAAGTCAGCCAGACGAGTGGTCATCGATGAGGGATGCCCAGGCAGGGCTCATTGCTGCCTGCAGCAGAGCAGGGCTCGGAAGCTGGGCCGGAGCACAGGAGGGGCAGCAGGTCAGTGCTGCATACCAGCCAGCAAGAGGAGTAATGAGAAGATGGGGAGGGGGGCACAAATTTGGTGTTCTTTCTGCAAGTTCTTGGGTATGTGCTCCTTCTCCCACAGAGCTGGTGTGACAGTACTGGCACCCAAGGGATTTCTATGCAGGAGCCCTGAACTAAGGCAGGCCCAGGGGGTCAGGACCCTGTGGAGAAGGCTTTCCTTCTTCTCTTTCTTCGCTGCACACCCTTGTAACCTCTTTCAATTTTTAATTGTTTTTCTTGCTATTTGCAAGCTATGTTTTATTTCATTGCCAGGGTTGTTTAATTCTGGTGCAACTCATCTTCTTATACCTTTTTCTGCAGAAAAGAAAACTTTCTCCCTATAGTTGTTTTTTTTACAAATGTAAATGCTCAGCGACTTCCAATGCCAATCTTCAGCATTTTCTCGCCAAACCAAGCACCTTCAGTGCTTTAAGCTTACTTCATTGTTATAGCTTACTTGCAGTCTCCAGGTCTCAGAAGTGGATGTCATGAACTTGTAGTAGAGCTACCAGTTCCATATATTGAGACCAGGTCTTTTTATTTTTTTTTTTAATTCTCCTTTTTTATCTCAGGGACACACATTATTTTTACTTGCCAGAGCATTAACCTGAAAGGTTTACTGAGAATCAATGATAAATGATTCCTTTATATCTTTTTCTTTCTCCTGCGTCACTGCCTCTCCAGATTCTCTTATCACGTTTATTATCTGTACAATTTATTTCAAAAGATACCTCTTTATATTTGGCAGTATTAAAATATTTTTGTTGGATTTGTCAGTCTACCATGTTATCTATTATTAATTTTGGCTCAGTTCAGGTATGAAGACTTCAGTGAAAAAATGTCTTCTTTTGTTGTGTCTATGCAATAAATCTATGCGTGTGTATGTGAGAGAGACTATATATATATTTTTTTTAATGTGTATGTACATGCAAATACATGCACATAGCCTTCTCTGTTCCTTCACCTATTTGGTAACCTCAGTTTATTTTTCACAAACTACTGATTGTTATTAATAATCATTTAAATATGATAGGTTTCATTCATGTTACTATTTAATGCTGCATGCTTGTTAATTCTGATGTGTCTTTTTCATCTGGATGTTTCAACATAGAAATAAGAAAGCTATAGCATCTCCTGTTTTTCAACCTGAGAGTTTTCTAAAACATATTTTAGCTACAGAATGCTTCAAACCCATCAGGGCATTAAAAACAACAGTTCAAGATTTTGGGAACCTTGAAATGACGTCAAATAGCCAAGATGTTTTTATTACTCAGTCATAAGGCTCACTTGAACACTAAATGTCCCAGAGAGTAGCACTTTGTGACCTCTTAATATCAGCACTCATGAAGAATGTTTCATTTAACTTCAGATCATTTATTTTCCTGATTTGTGATGGACTAATGGAAATGTGGAGATTAATTTGGAATCATACTAGTTTGCCTCAGTGAATATGAACTTGTATGAAACAGTTCAAGAGTAACTCATCAGATTTAAAATGTGGTTTTCAATTAACAAAATGTGTTGATAATGTAGGATGTGTCTAGTGAACTGTCCATTCAATGAGCTGGTGGCCATAATGAGATGAACAAACATCACTGGCTGTTTGTTTCCTTTTACTACCTGTTTTCCAAACTGATAACTCTACCTCCAAGATGATTTCTTATTGTGTTAATATGTACCATTGCCTTTATCTTTGAATTTATAAAAGCAAATGATTAAAAATTAAATAATAAATTTGGAAAGTCTATGCCACGCCTGGGAAAATGCAACCTACCAGGCAGGTCACTGAAGAAGAGCAGCAGAAAGCATTTAAGTGTGAGGAGGAATTCAAGCACTGCTCTCCAACCTATTACAACATTTGTGTCTGCAGTAGGGCTTTCACATCACAGCCTTGATATCTGTAATGCCTCTTTTTGGGGGTGGTACACAGACTAAAAAAATCCCAGGCATTTTGGTTTCAGACAGTACAGTGAGAATAGCACTCTTCAGAATGGGCTGTACCAATGCTGTCCTGCTGAGACACCTGACCCAGCTCGTGAGAACAGTTGAGAACACACGACTGCCGTAAAACGTTCTTCATGATATAGCACTTACACTGATCTGCAGGGCAGACTCTCCATCATGACTCCCTGTTCCTCTTCCTTTGTAGGTATCCCTCCCTTTCCTTGAGCACTTTGATTACACCACCTTCGTTTTCTTTCAAATGATGAGTACAAAATGCAGATGTTGTCACTGCCTGGATTTTCCCAGTAAGTTGGTTCTGGGAGGCAGGAGATCAAAGATGTTGGTCCTGTTCCTAGCGCTGTCAAATGAGCTTCTAAAGTGAGATATCCACGTGTCATGATTCCTACTGTGGAAATATTCACAGAATATTCACAGAATATTTCACTACAAAAGCAAGACAGAAACATCTGCCATCCTTTGAGTCTGGCAATGCATCACTGTCACTACTTGCACTTCCCAGTTTTTCCTCTGGAATCTAAAATTCCTTTGTGGATTTGTCACTAACCATGCTGAGAGCCTTCGCAACAGGCAGAATACTAAAATTGATCTGTCAGAATTGTATTATGACAGACCAATTGCCATAGTTTATATTTTACTAATCCACTTCTGCTTTCTCCTGAGTTGCAAAAGATCGTGCTTGTTGTCTGGTTAGTATTTGATCACTTTTATCACTACATGACGTATGGTGTATCTACTGACCATCCTTAAATCCAAGACATAAAGTTCATCATATGAAACTGCAGTGGTCTCTGCAAGAAAGCCATGCATTGGAAGAATGCAGAAAGTTCACCATCAAGGCTGCAATTAAAAAATTATCTGTCTCAAAGAGTCTGAATTTGGTCTGAAATCAGTCCTGTGTGAAGATGAAAGATTAATTTTCTGTCTCATTTTAAAAAGAAAAGTTTTTGTGATTCAAGCCATTGAATTTCAGACCTTTCATAGACCTTAAAAATTGTTCATCTGTTCCACATCCTTTCACATAAATCATAATTTGCTCATTAGTTAAGGCAGAGTTTTCAAACAGTGCTATACAGGATTAGCACAAATTCAGACACAAGACATTGAGTGGACTCTTCTCTACAATTAAATTTATCTTTACACAGGTTTGTTCTGCAAGTTGGGTTACTCCAAAACAACAGAATATTTGAGGGATTCTTCCTGTCACTAGGGTTTTTAATGCTTGCTTGCATGCAAAAAAACATCAATTCAGGTTTAAATCAACATTTTAACAGGACAATCTTATGTTCTATAGATGTTACATTCCACCTGTGGCAGCATTCACCAGCACTCTCTGGGCCCAGCCATCCAGTCAGTCCTAAGAGCCATTTAGCACTGTATTTTTTATTTGACAAAAAACCCTCCAAACCATAGTTAATTCTGGGAGAAGCCTGTAAAAAAAAGGATAAGATTAATTCCAGCCGTAGTAAATTTATGATTCAGGAGTCCCTGTTGTAAATCTTGCACTTCATGGGCCTTGATATATCTTTATTCCGTAAAACAGTGAAAATATTTCTGTGAACTTATATGAAATTTTTTACCATACGTTATTGACACCAGATGTTTCATGGTTCAACTTTGTTTTGTCTAAATAACTGTCCTTATTTGTTTTTTTTCAGCTTACGTGACCCTTAGTTTTCTACTGGAATAAACAGTGAATGATAGTTGCCTTTCACCCTCTTCATCTCATTTCTGGCTTCAGAGACCTCTGCAAGGTCTTCTCCATCTAAAGAGAACAATAGCAAAAAAAACTCCTTTCTAATAAAATTAAATTAATTCCAGAAAAACTAATTGCTTAAAGTAACTACAAGTAATGGCATCATTGAAACCTAGCCAAACTGATCTTTCCCACCAAACTACTTTTCTCTCACCCTTTTCTTGCCTTTTTTGACTTGTGACATTTTGCTCAACTTATTAAAATGAGATTTATTGCTGTTGCTTCTGTGTTGTTAAGCTGGAACTTCAGCAGAATTTCTGTTGAAGTATTGTGCAGTTATATGCACTTTTTGCCTCTTCTCTTGCAAGAGTGTTCTTAGAACTTTAAAAGCCAGAAGAGATTAGAAACTAATTTTTCTATTATAGATTAGACATCCATATTAACAGAATGTCCTTCACGCTTTTCTGGACCCCAGGATTGCCACTAAATGCTACAAAACAGTGTAATCTGCTATCAAAAATAGCTCCTGCAGCTGCCCAGATTTGTGTTGGAGGTCTCTCATTCTAATCCAATGCCTGTAAGAACTGATGATGCCTCAGAGAGCTGGGCAGGGCTGCAGGCTGTTACAGTGCAAATGTAAGTTGTTTTGAGGTTATAGAATTGTGTCTGTTTCCTGTATCAAACATCAGTTGCAATTGCATAATATTCTAAGCATGGGCTAATTTTTCTGCATAGCATAGTAAATATGAAGAAATTCATATGTGTGAGTAATTTGAAATTCTATTACTTTGGGGTATTTCCTTGAAGAGAATTAATCTTTTTATCATTAACCCAAAGATTTATTTTATAGGTCTTTAACTTTTAAGAACACAGATACAGTATTGGTCTTCATGTGCAGATTTAAATCTTGGGAATGTAGCAAATTGAATGAGTCACTTAATTTAAAACTTAATAACATTAATGTTGTTAACCGTTAAGGTTCACTGCTGCTTTTCCCAGCAGTGTTGTTTAGCATAAGGACTGTTTTATACTAGTCTTGTACTCCATGTTTAGATAATCACTGATCTGTGACGTTACACTGCTGGGCAGAAAGGTCTTTCTGCAGGAAGAATGGCTTAAGACAGACAGCTAGCAGAAAAACAGGGGAAAAGGGAGTACATTCAGCATGATACACATCAAAACTGCCTGCTCTTACAACGGCAATATGTGAATCTTGGATTAAAAAAAATTAAGGCTGTTCTTGAGCAACTAAATTTTACCCTCTTAATTCTCTTTCATCAGATTTCAGTAACAGGATTCTGAATTAGCTCCAGCAACAAGAGGAATTCAGCTGTGTCTATCTGCGTGGGTCGAGTGTAATTAAGACTTCGCACATTTTAACTAGAACTGTATTTGTGGCTCAGTGGGCAATTAAACACCCATACTCAGAAAAACAAAAAATAAATGTTGCCATTCAATCGTTTTTCATCACTGACCAGTTTACTGTGTATAACCATTTCAGGCCCACTGTTGACAAATACTTCAACTGCAACCAATGAGCAAAGGCTGATTGCTGTTTAAATCTTGATGTAGGTACGTTCTTTTTGAACTAAATGGGGAAGCTTTGATTTTTGTCTGTGAAACTGCAAAGAAAATCAAACCTGTTTTCCACTTTAAAAAAGTCACTCATCTCTCAGAAATTAAACTTGTAGTACTTGTGAAGTATATGAAAGGATATAGTGACAGCTTCTTATTCTATTAGGTGTTTGGAATAGATCTGCTTTTCTCAATGCTTTTCTGTGCCTTAGAGGAAGTCAATCTTCTTTATGCTTTCTTATGTAAGGAAACATAATCCTAAAAGATTTACAATTTGGAGCAGGCTTAAAGAGGTATTTCAAGTTTGACTTCTGGTCTGCAATCTTAAATCCTCCAGCCAAGGAGCATAAACCTACTTTTCCAACAGAGGTCTGTTTCACTTTGCTCTGTGCTTACTTCTCAACCGTGTCCTCTCATCTTTGCAGTGAACAGGTTACGGATGACATTCCCGAACCGCTGTAATAACATCCTGGAGTTTGCTCTCCAGTCAGTTCACATGGTCCTAGGATTTGTTTCACCACAGCCCCAAGCTCCAGGGTGGTCCCTGCTACCTACCCCTACTTACCTTGTCCTGTACGGCACTGAGATCAAAAGATCACAAAGATCAAAACACTGATCTTTGCCTCCACCTTGTGATCTCCCTGTCCTGACCAGCAAAGACTACATGAGGGAATCCTCAATACTGATTCCAGGTCTGATTTTGATTTCTCTGCCTGTGTAGGAAATGGGAAACAAACCCAGCGGATTAGATTCTTTAGGTCAAACTACTGACTTTAAAAGTAGCAATAGGGCTGAAAAGTGTAACCAAAGAAAATAGCTAGGCTCACAAGTGTGAAATAAATTGCCCAAGAGTAAAAAACTAAATAAAAAGTGCTGGAAGGAAGTTAATAGACAAGCTGGGGATTATCATCTGAATTCAAAATGGTAATTTTGGTAAAGCACAAATTACAGAATGCATAAAATAGGACACAAAGTTGGGTTTTTTTGTCAAGTACATTCACAAAAAGGACTAGTGAAAAATAGTTTATTTTACTGCATAACATGACAATTTTTAATTTTTTTAAAAGAATTTTCTTTTCTTCTCATTTTCAGGAAAACAATTCTAATATAAGAACTGACTACACAGGTGACTTTTGGTTCCTAGCAGGAAAAGAAAACAAGTCAAGTATTAACGTCAGTTTCTGCTTTGTGGGAACATACTGTGGCCAAAAAGATTTTGAAATAATTTTCACTGTTAAAGCTTGAGTGAGTACCAGTGCATAAAGCTGATAGCATAAGCTGTGCCCCTGGAAAGTACTTGGCTTTCATAATTCAGAACAGTTACTGTCACCGATAAAGTACAGAACTGTGGAAGATAATCTCCTCAGCAGACAAAAGGTCAGACAATAAAACTTCTTCTTGCCATTTTCCAGAAGAAATTCATCATATTAACTCATGAGATGTAGAAGGAAGGGGTGTTCTCACATTGAATTTCTATGGGTAATATAGTTTCTCTAAATTTTCAGACTTGATTTATTATTAATTTTTTTTTAATATTGGTAGAATATGGAGCTAAAAATATTTCAAATCTTTCAATTTCTAATCAATATAGTGCATGTGAAAAATTATGCCTCTTGGAGAGTTTATATATTTGCACTGCTGTGAGAACTGCCAGAGTAGAAATACTGAAATGTAGAATGCAGCTCACCTCAGCTGTGTGAGCATGTTCTCTGTGCTGCTTTGATACCACAGTTATCTATGGATATGGGCATAGATTAGGGTCTGATTAGTGTTATTAGTTTGGCCATTTCATTATCTTATGTGCAATCACTAATTTACAATCAAATCAGGCTAGTGCACAGAGAAGTTCAAAATGAATGGTAGTAAAATACTGATGAATTTCTGATATGTAGGCTAAGTGCTGCTGATATTGTGAGAACATATTATGTTATAAAATAGAGTTATGTGTCTCCTTGTGCTAGAATCTTCTCAAAATGTAAAAGAAAAGTAATAAGTAAGGAAGGGAAAAAGAAAAAGTGAATTACTTTGAACTTCAAAAACACAGTCAAACATGGTTGGAAATCTAATTTTAAAGTAAAATTTGCTGTATACAGGAAATTATTTATAGTATGGCATATAATTAGAAGATGAAGGTATATATATTTCTAAAAATTATCTCTTCTTTCTTGTAGATGAAAGTTTTCATCATTTTGGGATTTTCAGCAGCTATGGCCTTCACAGCTGTTTTCTTTTCTTTCCTTCAAATAGAGAAAGACATCATCTTCAGTAAGTGACAATAAAAATACATGTTAATTTCTTATGTTGACTGTTAAGCTGAAATTACACTGCCACTGCAGAGAGTTCAGCAATAGCAGTATAGCTCAATCCCTTTTGTGTGCAAAATGCACTATCTGGCTTCTGTGAAAATTATTCTATGGACGTTTTCTTTTAAAATGCGGTTTCATAAACTCAATAAGTAAAACTTTGATTGTGTAATGTATTTCAACCACTTCTTTGCCTAGGAGTGATTTGACTTTCCTGGTGACATTCATATGTCAGATGACAGGTTTACAAGCATGATCGTTGGATTTCTTTCCCCATCTGTTAGTCATTACCTTTAGGCCTCCTGGACTGGAGGCAGTTGCCATAGGATGTCCCACCTGGCAGCCTCCTGCTGTCCCACAAAGGGGCTTGTCTCCTGTGGGTTCTGTGGCTGCTGGCACCCCATGGATTTTAGAATATCTCAGATTGCAGTAGTCCCTATGTTCAAAAAATATATCTTGTTATTTTTACAGTCATTTGCATCTGGTCAATCTAAATCACTTAAATCTAATAAACTAGAAGTGTAGCAGATACTGGATTGAATTTTAAAAAAAATCTACAGAAGCTGATTTTATGTGAAATTAGGGCAGAGATAGTAATGAAACAGGATTTCAGACTACATTCTCTTAAATTATATAGCTGTATGTATGATTCATAAGGAATGGTGATATGATTCCCTAGGAAATTTTTCACCTGAAGTTAGTGTAGAATCACAAATAAAATTATATACAAAACAAATTAAATTAAGAACAAATTCCCAAGCTGCTACTTCTTATGAGAAATGTCATTTTTACCATCACTGCAAAACAGGAGATCAGGTTTACTTTCCATAGTGGATTCTTTACTTAGAGCTTCCATATGAATTGTTTGGAAAGATGTGGTCTAAAATGACCACATTATGTTGTATGTTAGTTAATATGCAATGAATCCTAGAATAATAAAATGGTTTAGGTTGGAAGGGACCTTAAAGATCATCTAGTTCCACGCCCTCTCCCATGTGTCAGGATGCTGTTTGCTAGACCAGGTTGTTCAGGTCCTTATCCAGCCTGGCCTTCAACACTTCCAGGAATGAGGCACCCACAACTTCCCTGGACAACCTGTTCCAGGGCCTCACCTTCCTCACAATAAAGGATTTCTTCCTAACATTTAATCTAAACCTGCCCTCTGTCAGTTTAAAACCATTGCGTCTCATTCTGTCACTACCTGCCCATGAAAGAAGTCCCTCTCCCTCCTTTTTACATACTTCCCTAAGGCGCTGGAAGGCACCAATATCATAAATATACATGGACTATAAATAAATAGATGAAAAATGATTTTTTTTATAGTAGCTGTTCTTTGGTCTGATGAGACAGTAAAAGATAATGTTTGTTATTCAGGATCCACACTTTTGAAGACACTGTTTTGGTACCAAAATCATAGTTCTCAGTAGAAAAGGAAGAAAAACAATGGAATTTACATATAGCAAGTGGGCATTCTCTTTTAAATCAGAGTCTGAATCAATATCATGTGATGACCAATACTTCAAGCATATTATATTTCTCAGAGCTAACCCCCTTAAAAGTAATTAAAAAACAAGCTATATTGAATTTTAAATAATTATTTATTGTATGGCCTATAAAAATCAAACTTGTTTTTTAACATAGACTCAAAAAGATTTTCAGAAATAGCAGAAATCTGAATGATAACATCAAATGAATCATCTGAGTATTTTATTATGCATAGGTGAAAAAGAGAAATAGCTACTGCTATATTTAGATACTGAAAATCTTAGTAGAGTATAATTTAGGTTAGGAAAGATTATTCCTTATTACACATTACTCTTCCTTGAGCTGAGTGCCCTATTCAAAAAATAGATCATAGAAATAGCACATAGACAATAGATAAAATAGTCTAAAATTACACTGTACATGAAGGATGAACAATTGTACATAAATGATTGTTGTTATTTTTTATTATTTGTTTTCTGATTAAAAAAATGGGCTATCCCATAAAATTCAGATAAAAATTAAACAATTGGTTATTAAACATGACTGATTCTTTTATTATAAAGCAACATGTACACTAAAGAGGAATAAGCTAAGCTTCATAATAGCACTATACAAAACAGCACAGCTGCAGTATTATTATGTTCACATATATCTTTCCATCAAACACAGGAAGAAATGAGAATAGGGCTTTCATGCACTGGCCCAATCCCAGGTCTTAATTTTGCCTTAATATGGACTTGAATTCTTCATGTGGCTCAGACCAGCTCATATTACATGTGAGAGGGGCTCAGGTTTGTCCTGTCAATCCAAGGACAGTTTGATGTAAAATACATATGAAGCCTAAGGAACACAGTTGCATACAGACAACACAACATGTTTCAGGTGGACCTGTTATGTTTGGTACCATATAACATGTCTATAATTGCATTTATACTTCAAGCAACAGGAAGAAAATCTATCTCTTCAATTCTTATAAATTATGGAAGAATTGATTTACTGCCCCTACCTTACCTTTCAGAAAGGTCAGAACCCACAACAATAGTTTCAGGAATAAAATATGGAGATTATTTCAAATGACAAAAATTGCTCCTTAATATTAGAAACTTGTATAATTTCTAATTGTAAATATTTTAATAAATATGTTATTGGTTAAGCTGTTAATCTTTCTTTTCATTTTTTTCTCTGTTGAGAACAAATTGAAGAAAACTGCATTACTAAGGCTATCCAGAAGGGTTCTAGTCTGGTGGATTATGCTGCACGTTCTGAAATGAAAAGGTAAAAAAAAAAAAGTGAAGAATCTATTCGGGAGAAAAGCTTTCATAACAGGAAAGTTTAAGGTCAATCTTTCTGCTTTTTGAGAATGCATATTATCACAGATTCGCTGCTCCCATTACCTTTGAGGAATCTGATCCAGCAGAAGGAGCCCCTGCCCATGTCAGGACGGTTGGAACTAGGGGGTTTCTAAGGTTCCTTCCAACCCAAACCATTCTATGATTATGTCACTGATCATCTGATCCAATATGAGCTTGTGCATTTTCATCATATAAGTTACTCTCTTAAAATGTAGAAAACACAAGAAACACAAAAATAAATACAAATGTTTTTCTGAATGAAATAGCACAAAAATTTCCGTTAACATGTGGCTCAAAAATTATAATTTTATGGACATATTTTTGAACATTAATTATGGCTTTTTTCCAGTGCAGAGTGAAATGGGAGCAACTCCTATGGCATCAGAAACCAAATCCTGATAGCCTTAAATAGGACTGTTAAAGTGAATTTCATATTTCCCCTTCCATCTACAATAGATGTTAAAAAAAGATAAGGGAAAGGAAATAAAATATTTATCTTGGACTGTAGATAGGTAACAAATTAGGGAAAGCTCCTTTGTGCTTGAGTTATAGTATGAGAGTGAGTTCTTTCAACCATTTTCTGTGTAGTTCTGATTAGATTTCTATGCTACACAAAATTAATTTCTCTCCAAAATTTGGAACACGTCTGCTAAGTTTTATAGGGTACAATCACCACACTTTGCTTAGACTTTCCTAAAGACTTATCCATGTGGTTTGAAGACAAGTCATGATTCTCAGAGCTCTGTGAGAGCTGAGTGTTTATACAGACAGAACTTGTCAAGAACTGTCGCCCCTCAGTATGTACAGACTGAGGTCACTTTTGGTTTTTAGTGTTAGTATTTCTGTGACAATCCTAAGACATTTAAAATTTAAAAACATACGTCCCAAGCTTTCAGTGGCTCAGCTGCCTCATGTACTAGATGGACATACCGATGTTTATCAGTCTCACAGGATATTGTAGCAATTATTTGGTCTATATCTTAAAGATGATAAATGCTAAGAGATTAAAAAGACAAATGCTTAACAATTATCATTTCAATTAGGAATTGAAACTTTATTGGGAATAAAACTGAGACCACTTATTCACCCCAGACAAATCACCAGACTATTAAGTTTCCTTCAAAATACTGTGTATGTGGATATATAGACTCTAAAGAGAATTGGTGCTCAGAAGTCCTATTGATGATTGAGGATGGTCTTTGATATTAAATGTTACATGAAAGCAAAGCCTACCACAGCACTGAGTTGGGAGCCCTCTTTTGTGACTATCCTGCACAAGGTCTTCCACTTAGTGCTGCCGGCTCTGCTCACCCCAATCGTTTCTGTCTCAACCTAAAAGGCTTCCTGCAAACTTAACACTTCCTAAGTTGCGTGTCCAGCAGAAGGGCAGTTTCTCTTTCAATATTTTCCTTGCAGAACAAGATCACAAAATAGTCTTCTTTGCTTTCCCAGTGTACTCTTCAATCAAAATATACCTTAAACTTGCAACATATCCAGCACAGACAGCTTTATTGTTATGAAAAAGTTTTAAAAATTTATACGTTACAAAACCTTCTGTATTATCTCAATTACAGACAGATCCAAAGAAGTGGAATAGCAACCCCTACTTTGCTGCTGGCTTTCTCAAAATTTCCTGAACAAGAGAGTCAAGATATTTCCCAAGCAGCTGAACGAATGGAAATGTCAATTCAGGTGCTGAAACAAAAAGTTTGCCAGAAGCACAAGCGTTCTTTGCTTCCAACTGGTAAATATAGTATATTGACCTTGGCAAACCAACCTATTGATTTGTTGAATGCTCTCTTTTGGATTAAAGTTGGGTTAAGTTCACTTTTATTTTATTTTTGCACTTTTTTTTTGTTCTTGAAAGCACCTCAGATAGGTTTACATTTTTCTTTGCTGGAGTGTAGGTGGTGTTCCTAGAGCTGAGAAGAGCAGCATTACGCTATTGGCATCCTGTGAACTCATGTTTGTGTACTTGTATTGCCTATAAATCAGCTTGCATATCCTCAGTGTTGAGAGCTTCCTGTTTACAGTGAAATATCTATCTTCCCCAGCAGGCTGGGTTTAGTGCTTGATCTTCTATCACACTATGGCACTGGCATTTTCAAACACACTTCCTCTCAGCATATGCATATTCTTCTTTTAAAAAAATATGTTCTCATTTCCAAAACTAATTTTATAATGCATTACTGTTACATATTTATTTACACTTTAAAGGTTTTATTTCTGTTAGATGGAGAAAGAAGGAGGTATAGTCCACAAAGTTCAATGCTGTCGAAGTAAAATAAAATACTTGCTGTTAATTAGAGGTGAATTTCAAGATGTCTGTCTGATGTTTGGAAGCCTCAAAACATCAGAAACACTGACTTTTTCCCCCTATAATTTAATTCTGTGACTTACATGAAGTGTTCTGTCTTAGTATTATAACTTTTTTTTCCCAAGATATTGAAGCATGAGAATACTGTAGACAAACATAAAGTTCCACAGTTTTTCTATTATTTTATTTCCTTCCAGGAATCTCTGGCTTACTAAATGAATGGGACATTTGTAGAACTAAAATTGTATCCCTACCTCTATGGGTATGTCTGTGCATATATTTATATACACACACACCACTTACACGCTGGTACAATTATTTTTGCACTGTGCAATTTTAGAAATTGAATTTCTAAACTGCAGAAGAAGTGCACAAAGCTCTTGTTAATTTCCAGAGTTGGAACACGTTAATGAAATGTGAATAGACACTGTACGGTCTATGGGCCACAACAGAATCCTTTTACATGAATTAAAGAACTAAATGAACTTTAAAGAGGACCTGTGAGTCACTACCTAGGCAGCCCAGATAACTGGGGAGCTAGGCTCTGAGTATAATTTTGAACCTAACGTGGAAGTACAGGTCTATCTACAAATTTGCCACAAGTAACTAGTGCATAATGACAAGATTATGTGGCCAGTCTAAAAACCTATCCTCTCTGTGTTCTCACTACTACCTTGTACAGGTTCTAACTGCTCAGCAGAATATTTTTTGAGCTGATTTGACTCTTGAGCCTTTGTTGTTTGTTTTCCTGGCTTAATTCTTTTTGTTTGAACAATGAATTAAAGTAACTTAGGTCAGAGTTGGATGGGCAGAACAAATAGGTATTGGGACTGGGCGACCAGCATTAGCCAGTGGGGAGACAAGGGCAAGAGTTATGTGTTATGTATATGTTACATATACCTCTACCCTCATCTCTCATCATGTGATGGTTGCAGTCACTTTGAATGTCAAGGGTTCTCTGAGTTCAGGAAGGATATTCATAGAATCATGGAATGGTTTGGGTTGGAAGGGACCTTAGAGAATCCCTAGTTCCAACCCCCCTGCCTTGGGCAGGCTCACTGTCCTCTCGACCAGGTTGCTATGTGCACATGCACCTCCAGCTGGCCATACATATTCCAATACCTGCAGAGGTGAGAACAGGTGCCAGCTCTCTGGAGCTCACACGACAGTGTGGCTTTGTCCCTCATCACCAGATGCTCACTGGGAGACCCATCTGGGATTGTATTAGAAATATATTTATAACATGCTGTCTACTGGTATAAAGGCACTTGAATTTACCTAACTTCCAAATTCCAGCTAATAATCCTGATCCTCTTCCACTCAACACTGAATTCTATAGTCAGCTGCAGGGTTTTAAATTTCTGCATCTTTCCAATCCCACTTTTTTCCTCCTTGGTATATACTTTTGTTCTTGAATGGCATTTTTTACACCTTTGTTGTAAACACAGGGACCAGCCAAGCAAAGGACTAAAATACAGGGCAAGAAGGAAGCAGAGAGCAGGTCAACCTCAGTTCTCAGCTGCTGCTGGACCACTTTCTTCTCATTCTCTACACATGAGATAATAAAACCAGCTCTTCCTCAAGTCCCTGTGACAGCCTCTTGCAGCACTTCTCATTAAGTTCTTATTCTTAGGAAGAGGGAGAATTCTGTAGATGCAGCTGACAATAATGCCTTTTCTACTGTAGCAGCTAAATCAGATACAGCAAATTGTTTGTCTTGGTTCTTCCTTTCAGATCATTTATCAGCTCATCTGCTCACTAAGATTGCTAATATTTCTGGATGTCTGCCTTATATGTTGCCACCAAAATGTCCAAATAATTGCTTAGCTAATAAATATCGACTCATCACTGGTGCCTGCAATAACAGGTATGTATGATAAGAATTGTGTCCTGAAAAATCCTTCTTTCTTGTTCTTTAAACTCAAGAAGCAGTGCTTACCTTTTCCTAGGAAATTGGTGAAGGCGGACTGACCTTAATCAGTTAATTTTGACATCAATTTGTCTGTAAATGAGGTGCCTGTGAAAGTTCCCAGAGGAAGTACTCATCATTTAAACTTTCATACACTAATTTTTGTAGACGGGCTCTCCCTCTGAAAGCTTCTAAGATTATGTGAGGAACTTTACACTTAGGAGGAACTGATTCAGTAGATACCTTTTTCTATATAAAAAGTAAACTTAATTCTAACACAGCATTTAGTTTTGATTGAACTGGATAAAATTATTTAAAGCAGGAAAACATAATTATTTCAGAAGGAGCAATAATAGCAAAAGCAAGTAGATTTTCAATTTTGTATTTTCCCACAACCCCAACACTTAGCAAGCATACATCTAAAAATTCCAGGTGGTATATTTAATTTTACATATCTGTTTGTATATATCTAGTGGTTATTTTTTACTACTATTATCTACTTGTTTCCTAATCTATGCAGCAATTGTTTCCTACAAAACCCAACATAATAGACGCACCTGTCTTTTCAGAATCCTCCAATGCAATGAGAGTTTAAAACTGAGAATGAGAGCCTTTTTAAGTACAAGGGTAAACAATATTTTTACTCAGCAGCCTCTAGATACATAGACATAATATCACAAACTGAAAAGCGGACTGTAATGTTATAAGTAAAGCACTACAGAGATGAAAATGGAAGGCTCTTATCATTGTGCAGGTTAACGTGCTCTGCAATGTGGTGAAAGAAGAGCAGTAAAATTCTGCAGTTTTATTATTCAGCCAGTCTGGTTTTATGAGATTAATCTGTTTTGCTGCATCACAAGTCATTTGCAAGGAACATGCCTGATAGACTCTTTGCTGAAAGGACACAACCTGATATGCATCAGTGTTATAAATCTAACTGTGTGGATATCCATAATTTCCCCCAGGCACGTGCAGAGTTGCTTGGAATCTGAACTAGCAGCCAGTACAATATTTGCTCTGACAACTCCATCAGGGCTTGAATACATTGGCCAAGATTCATGCAGCTGAACATATAGACATGTGGTTGAAGCTCTTAATTTACAGGCAGAGCTGTGTAGGCTTTCTCCTTAGAGACAGAGAGAAGCACTCTGCTGTAGGTAAGGTAAAAGACCTTTTTCTCTTCAGTGACTGATCATACTGGATGTGTATAGGCATTTCAGTCTGGTACCTAAAGCTGGGTAGGGTAAATCATTGAGTCTGGTCTGTAGTCTCTCTGTTCTACTTAGTATATTTTTATGCTTGCACCACATCAGAATTTAAGCCCACCACTCATATTTGGTGGTGGGTTAGAACCTTTGCACTAACTATCTGTAGAAGTTCTAAGGCAGCAAAAAACCTTCCAAAGCCAAAGAGCTTGAAACCAGGGCATCAGATCTGAACTGAGTCTAAAGCTCTGTGAGCCCCTTGAAATACTTCTAGCTCTACTGAAATACATCAACTTAAAAAGCCCATTTACTGTAATGTAAATAACATATTCTGTGATGTAAGCCAGCTTCAAAGACTTCAGACATAAAATGAATTACCAATCTGTGCTTTTCCCTGCTTTACAGCTTCCACTTTCAGGCAGAAAATATATCAGGACCTATGTAGTGGTTGTACTTTTGCTCACTCAATTTGAATGTGTGGCTGTACTGTAGACCAGTAAATGCTGCATTTCATAAGTGAAAATTAAAAAGCAAATTTATAGTGGAATTAATGGTGTGCCTACAAGAAAAATCTATTTAAATCTGTTTTGAAGTGAGCAAGGAAATACTTCACAGATGTTTTACTAAATCAGTTTGCACGTTTGGGAAAAATCAGATCAATTACAAAGGATTTATTCCAAAACACTGAGATTGCTTTGTTTAATGTGCACTTCCTAGAACAAAGGTGTAGCAGAATAGCATAAACATGGCCTTCTATGGAGAATATCAGCATGACATCAGACATTCTCAGCAGAGTTATTCTAGTTTTTTACTAGTAACAGATATCAACAGATTTTATTTTCTTTCTGCCTAAACAAGCGAAATAAAATTACATTATTTTAAAATGAAGAATAAGGAACAGAAGGAAAATCCAAAGAGCTATTTTTTTCCCATTTTTTAATCCCAACTAGCTAACATTGATCTGTGTATTTTTTTAGTGTCTAGTACAATGAGAGGAATTCAAGAGTGAAGGAATTACAGGTACTAAAAGAATGGTCTCACACAGTGCAATTAGCTTCACCTAAACTTAGCTTTCAGAGGTGGTTATATGTCTCCTGTGTCTTCGGCTGTTCTTGGTAGTGAGAAATAGACTGGAATGACAGGATGACACCCAGGAATTGTTTCTCTTTCTGGCTTGATGGACAGGATGTTAGATGACTAGCTCACTTTTTGTAAACCTAATATATGGGGCACCCAGGAGGAATTTTATCTTCAGCATTTCTCTTTCATTGCTGTGCCATTAACCATTCTCTCAAGTAAAGACTTGATGCTCAGTCTAAAGGTCCAGTTCCAGCAGAGCTAGGAGCATGAGTATAGCTCACCTAGTGGGAAGAACGAGCAGTCCTGACTGAATCCATTGACTTCCATAAGAAGGAATCAAGATGTTTCCTTTAGGATGGCTACTTCACTTCAGTGCAAGCTAAGTGTTTAATTAGTGGCAGGCTTATTTTCCAGAACTATTTCATGTTTGCAGAAGTTACATGCATGGTAGATCAGCACAACATAAAACATCACAAACTCCAATTATTAAGTTGCCGTATGGCATTCATTCCATCTACCTGAAGCTAGGCAGAACATTAAAATACGATTTTTTTAAAAAATCTGGATTGCGAACTGCAGCTTAAAACTCCAGGTTGCTTCGCAGGCAGCCAAAACAAAAGCCAAATGGTGCAATTCCAGTATTTCACAAGTAAATGAAAACTCCCACTTCCCATAAACAGACTATATACTAATCAAATTTGACTACTCTGTAAAGCCGTATGATAGAAAATCTCATTATTTCAGCTGCATTTTTAAGTCAAGTAAGATTCCAAGACATTAACATGTTTAATGCAATAATAAAAAGGCATGTGAGAAGGATTTTACTAAAGTAGCATTCCAGTGATCTGCTAAAATACAAAAGCAATCTGGAGAAAAATCACTGGTTAAGCAGCTACATTAACATTTCATTATTTTTAATTGAGTGAAATAGCACTACACAATGTGCAGTATTTTATGCAATTTCAATAAAGGCAAATCAACTGTAACTAATTTCAATTCTTTATTAAAGCATACTTCAACCTTCAAGTGTGAATTATTGTGGATAATTAAGTGTATTACTGTACCATATAGCTTGGCAAATTGAGCCTCTTCAGTGCGCTGGAGATCAATGAAATATTAATATAATAATTGTTTAGCATCCTGATAGACATAAAAATGTATGTTTTAACACTGTGTGTTTCTACCAACATTCCAGAAATATTTCTGGTTCTTTGTGGTTTACTTTACAATTTTAGTCAACTGAATGCATTGCAAAAAATAAAAAAAAAAAATTAATGTTGATATATATTTAACAATTATGAAATATATTGGACAGAACATGTCAAAAAGACAACCAAACAAAAGCAAACCCTAATATTTCATCTACCAAAAAAAGCATATAAAATACTCATGATGGTGGCAAAATTAATTGGGTGAAACCCAAGACTCACTGACTGTACTTATAAATAGGAATCACCAAGAATCATCGGCTGACCCTCAACTTAAATATGACCTGATTCTTTCATCTACACTTTCATACTCCCCCTCCCCCTTCCAAGCAGGCTGGCTGTGGGATGAAAAACAAGTATGCAGTGATACCAAGGTGTGCCCCGACAGGTGACATTCAGAGAAATGAAAGTTGTTGTGAGAAAAAAATACACTGCAGTTACTGCTGGCAACTTGGCAGCAAAGTTCAATGCATACCAGGCCTGGGCTTGTGCACAGGCCCTCTCAGAAATGGACCCAAGAAATTGGTACAGCTTCAACCAGAGGGAGCACTGCCACTGGATCCAGCCATCAGTCCCATTTCCTCCATCCTTGCTCCTAAACTATTTCTTCCCTATGACTAATGTCCATTTTTCTTTTAAGTTTTTTTCACCTTTACTCTAGTGCTGTTTCATATTTTCTTAAGCCTTGATTTCCTAGCTATGGCTCTAAACAAACATCTTTATAAAGATGCTAGCAAAAGCACTTGAGACTACATCTGACTTTATGGGGAATGAATACACAATCAGGAAATCACCTTCACAGCAAGTATTTCAAAGATGTCAAAAGGTAACAAACTTAGGCTATAAACATGAATATAAAATAGTAATAATTAATTAACAATTTAATTTTTCATTATTTTCCTTCTGAAAAAAAGCAATATTGGCATACATGAAGGCAAGTATTTGATGCTTTTTCAAAGACAGTTGCATGAACATCTTATTGCAATGACGTATTTCTCTGTAGCTGATGATTACTTCATATTCTTTTATTATGTTTTTATGCTCAGGTTTTATATTGAGATATAGAAATATTATATATATATATATTAGTTTCAGAATATATTCAGAGGTTCAGGATTTTTTTTGTTTTGCTGCTGCTGTTTTTGGGGGATTGTTAATTTTGTTTTCCTTTTCACAGAGAACATCCTAGATGGGGAGCATCCAATATAGCTTTGGCTAGGTGGCTTCCAGCAGCCTACGAAGATGGCCTCAGCCAACCTCGAGGATGGGATCCCAGTGTCCGATACAATGGATTCCAGCTACCCTTGGTTAGGAAGTGCACCACAAGATTACCTAAACACTTACACTGGCCTATTACTGTACTTGCCACCATAGATCTCCATTTGTATCAGTAAATGACGTATCTGTGTAAAATACTTCAAAACTATCTGTGGAGCTCGGTTCAGAAGCCTCTGGCTTTGCTAAAGCACAAGTTCAACCCCGTGGTGAGAGGGTCTGCCATGCCAGGCCCTGCCCCTGGCTGGGGAAAGCCCATGGAGCAGTGCAGGGGGCACTGACTGCCTTGAGGGGCAGCCCAGTACTCCGAAAAGTGCTGTGAGGGAGAGCAGGCAGGGCAGGAGACGCCCAAATTCCTGGCAATGTACCAGGCAGCAGGCAGCAGCAGGCACAGGGTGATGATTGCTGAGGTAGAGAAAAGGGACAAAGTGGACCTAATCTTGACCTTCCCATGATGAAATTGTAGAGAAGAGGGAGGTCCACAAGGATGCACACTGCCATGGCAAGGCGCAACGGTCACAAGTTGCTCCAGAGAAAATTTTGTCTTGAAACAAGAAATTAAATTTGTTGTGAGAAAAATCAAATGTTGGAATAGGTTTTTGTTGGAATGTGGATTCCAACCTATAGAACTTCTGGCATATCCCTCATCAGAAATATCCAAGATCTGTCTTGACAGGGCTCTCAATAACCTATTCCCTGCTTTCAATTTAAAGTCGAACATTGTGGTCTCCAGAGTTTACTTCCAGCCTAGACTTTCCCGTGATTTTATGACTCCTTGTTTTAATAATGGCACCTTTATTCAGGGAAGGAGGAGGGGGGAAACAAGGTTGGGTATTAACCAAAGAAATATAAAGCACATAGACATGCCAGCATGTGCATGTATACCATTTCTCATAGGCTAGCGAGCCTTAACTGAATAAGTATTGCTGTCAAATCATAACTTCATTTTTTAGCTAGCCCAACTTACTGAGCTTAGAAACTATTGCAATATTTATAGATTTTATCACCTCATATACTCAAAAAATATCAGATCTGCTGTAGAGGGAAGTTTGAAAAAAGAGTATTTGCACAGAGGACTGGGTGAAAAATTCCCCAGTGCAGTGTGCAATGATTTGGGCTGGATTTACAATTTTTGATTTGTCATCATTGCTTTGAAACCTGACTTTTAATGGACTCGAAGGCTTGTTATTTTAACCGTTGTATGTTTAATAAGGATAAGCAAGAGAATTTAGTGTTAATGTCACCTGCAACTCATGTTATTAATTAAAAAACATTGTCTCTAAGCTGCACAATTTAGCTCTCAGAGATGAAAACCTGACATTTACACAGGCAAATTTCCAGTAGATAGTACAAACTGTCTTTTTCTAGATTCATTAGGGTACATGCTTGTAAAGTGAAACACTCTAAAAAAATGTTATATAACTGTACCAAATCTGATCATCAATATCTGACCAGCAGCAAGGTTCACTGCTTTGTTTTGGGGTAAGATAGGATAAAACTAATGTCATAAATGTTTTTCTTCATTTACATAATTTACTTTTTTTTACTTTTACCTAACTATATCCTTTTAAAAGTAACATGAAAATAATATGAAGGCGATAGGTAAGTGTGAGGATCGCTATAAAGCACTACTAGATCACAGTGTAAGTGTGCAAGTTAACAGTGATAAGAAAACTTTACCAAGTTCAAGAATAAGTTTGTGTTTTGTGGCCACCAAAGCTATTATACTGACCTAGAGACTTGAATTCCTGATGAGCAGTATGCAGCTTGCTCTTGACTATTTCAGTGTAAATCCTGATGTTCCTAACAAGTCCCATGTTGCCTGTTGTCCTTACCAATTCTATTTAACTGAACCTGCCTTACACATTCATTATATAGCCCTCATATTTATTACAGACTCTGTGACTCTATTTTATGTGCTGCCCTTTCAGTTGCTTCACTTCCAAGGCAGCTGTTTTATGCCAGGGAATATTTTGCAGCACAAGGGAGGAATCTGTGAATAATGATACCCTTAACATCTCCACAAACTGAGTGCTGGTTTTGCTCTGATGCTTTTGCTCGGTTATTAATATAGGCTGGACATGTAGCACAGATGTCTCCATGTGTTCCTCCTCAGAGCACCTGCATCTCTGTGCAGCTTGCACAGAAGTGCATCAGAAATATATTCTGGCTTCTCCCTGCGTGGGAAAAGGAAGCAGAGCTTTCAGCTATCATGTGTTGGCAACCCAGCTCATTTCCTGGGCTGCATAAGCTCCTCCATTTGTGTATGGAGCAGCTCAGAGCCTCTGGGTATCAAGAGTTGTTTGAGGTTTCCCAGCAAACCCTTTTGTTTAAGGAGGAGAAAACAGAATAAATAGAAAGAAAAGTTTTAGACAGTCCAAAAGAAATGCGTGGCTTTCGAAATTCTGTGGAAAGGAACAGATCAAAGAGACACAGCTCACTGGCAAGCATATAGAAAAACTCAGCTGAAACATCTTTGAATATGCTTGTGACACCTTGGTCATGTCTCCTGAACAGAAATTAGATCCTGACAGAGGCTGGATTTTAATTTGTTGGATTTTTGTTTTGGTTTGGTTTTAGGCAAACCATTTGAAGCACTCCATAACATAAAGTTGGGGAGGGGAAAGATAGCTTCTATCACTGTTGCCCCTACTTTTTAGTGTTTTATCATTTTGTGAGAAGTAAAAACTGCTTGGCACTCAAGCTAAATTAGTTCTCTTCTCAGGTTCGTGAAGTGACAAGAAAAATTATTCATGCACCTAATGACGCTATCACTGAGGACAACCTGTATTCTGACATCATTATGGTGTGGGGACAGTACATAGACCACGACATTTCGTTCACACCACAGAGCACAAGCAGAACCACCTTCCTAAGTGGGCTGGAGTGTCAAATGACATGTGAAAAACAAAATCCATGTTTTCCAATGAAGGTAAGATTCTAACTTAAATTCTTCAAGGGAAATTCCAGGCTCTAAACAGGTGAGTAAAATCAAGAAACATTAGAGCAGACACTGACAGAAAAATCAAAAACAATGCAACTATTAAACGAAACAGGTAGACATTTAAATTTTTTTGCAGAGATAATAAACTATATTTAATGTACTTAATACAAACATCAATTTTTTACATAAGGTTTATGTCACAGAGAAATTTTACTGGTCTCTTCCAGCATTCTTGTTCTCATGCTTCAAGGTTTTGAGTTACTTTGGGTAAAATAGCAAAGTAGTGATTTACATTTTCAGCCAGACAAAGTGAAAGGATCTCAATGTTACTCATTGAAAGCAAAGACACTTCCAGCTAATGTGAACTTTTGAAGAGAGCTATCTTTTCAATGTATGTATAAAATGATCTTCAGGGAGTTGCTGAAACTTACATACATCACATCTCTGCTTTGAGCAGATGGAAAACATGAGTTCAAAGCTTGTTAGAGGGCTAGAAGAAACATAAATTGGTATAAATATAAGATACTGTATTTTTCATCACTTAATTTAAAAGTATAGTCATTCTTTCACTCAAAAAATTGAGTAGCAAAGTAAAACCATGCTTTTGTTCCTCAAAGCACAGCCTGTACAGCTCAGGCTACAGTGTAGCCCCATGCCCATCACAGCCCTTGGACTGGTGCCCTCGGTCAAGCCAGGGCAACATAAATTTCTTTCCTTAGTGTTGGAGCTTGATTACTGACTAGGTTCTCTCTGTATTGAAGCCATGTAGGGCTTCCTCCAGAATAGAAAACCTTTTTTTGCCTCAGCAAAATATTTTATAAACGTTCCATAGTCTCCTTTTGCTTTGAGTCATTCCTCTTTCATTAAACATAGAGGAAAATATTTGGTGAATTGTAAAGAGAATCAAATCATGTTGCATTAAAAGGTGGCTCATCTTCCATTTGGTGAGAGAATTTAAAATACAGGGAAGGTTAAGTGAAATTAATGACTGCCTGCAATTTCACCACAGGCAAGTAAATCTAGTCTCTCTCACCCTGGAGACATGGACTTTTGAAAGTTTGCAAACATATCTCGAGAACATTCAGAAAAAAACAGAGGCTTCTCGAAGAACCACATTCTTTCAGACATTGAGTGACTGAGAGCACTGAGTAACCCGAATTAGGCACAACAGCCCTAATTACTAAGAGTATGCCATAGTTCTGACAAAAATCTCTAGTTTGCCGTGTTTCAAATTTCCATTTGGGCAAGAAATTATTTTTTTATGTTTATGTTTTTATAAATAATAGCCTTAGAAATATTCCCAATGTCAAAGTCTTACCAGGAAAGCCTAGGGCAGACATGGGCTTTGGATGATGTGAAGACACATCCATCTGAAACATATGACACAATATATTGACTCCCATTTTTTAAAAGTCTGTTTGCTGTAGCTATAAAACTGCAAAAGTCTTCAAAAGTCATTTGTGTTTACGATATATTCTTTGAAATAGCATGATTAGTATTGATTTTGAAGTCCAAAACACCCACACTTTTTTATTACTGCGTGGATTTTTTTAGATTGAGAAGAGAGTCGTACTGTTTCCTGTAACTTGAATGAAATGTGGATGACAGGGACCAGAGTGGTCTAATCACTGATCCCTGACTAATTCAAGCCTTGAAATCCCATCTACTTTAAAAATAGACAACTTGAAGTATCTTTAAAAAAATATTCCAAGGCTAACATTATTCATGTGGTAGAGGCATCCAGCGCAGAGAGAAAAAAGGTGCACAGGTTGTCATGGCACAGACTTGCAAGTGCATCCTTCAGTGGTCTGGACAAGGCATAGATTTTGGATTTCTGTCTTGGGGCTGTGAGAGATTCAAAGAGTGTGTTTCAAGGATGCTCTTGATGGTGAGCTATGTCAACATGAGCTAAATCTCTCACTGAATATTTAATGTGGAGCTAAATCCAGCACTAGATGCTGATCCTGCTCAGCAGTGGAGCCTAGCAGGAGGATGCCCTTGACTACCTTCGAAGTAGCCATGATAGGCTACACATTGGCCATACAAAGAAATTCAGTCACAACCCTGTAAATATTAGATAAGTTTCCCAACTTGTGGACCCGTTACATGGTTACAGTGCCATGAATTTTTCAGCTCCATTTTATAATTAATCTGTTATTCACAGCTTTGATGGACTGATACAAAGATGATTGTTCTTTTGCTTTTATTATATGTTCAGTATTTTGTGACTGTTTTTCTCAAAGGCAGAGAATAGATTCTGTATTTTTTTTAAAAAAGGGGTTGTTGCAGAAAATAGTGATCAGAGGAACTAATTTTTGAACACTGAAACAGAATGTCACTACCCTCTAGAACCAAACTTCTTCCAGAATTATTAGTTAATCTCCACATATTAAATACTTGGGAAACCACTGCAATTAGTATTATACATTCATTTTGTATATGAAGAAACTGTGGCTGGTTTCCAAAGACAGTGAAATCAATAGCATATTTTACAACAATGTAGACATAGAGGCTGCAGTTTGCACTCTTGCTGTGCTCCTACAAAAGCGACACCCAAGGGAGAATCGACCCACAGAAAAGGAAAACTGTGCCTGCAGCTGCACATCCTCTCTGGGGGTTTCAGCAGGGAGAGGAGGCTCCTGACTGCATGTCTTGGATTAGAGACAAATATCCTAGGTGGAAAGCACTCCAAACAGGTGCCTCCCCCCCCCACAGCAAAGGTTTCTAACACTCCTCTACCCACAATACAGAATATCTCAGCCTAAAGTGGANTCCTCAGGTGTAGCTTCCCCTTTCCGGGGGGAGGGGGCCCCGAAGGGGCTAGGTGAAGTTTCTCTGGTGGCTCCCTGGACGATTCTCGTCCGCTGTCCCCCGGGGCTCCTCAGGTTCTCGGATGAGAAAGCAAGTCGAAGAAAAGGGTCCAAAACGATGAAGAACAATCCCAGGGAGGAAAAAAAAACCAACCCAAGCAGCAGCTACACCAGTAGCACCAGCCACCAGCAGCAGCAACTGACTCCAGCAAAAAAACAGTGTCCCTTCCTTCTCACTCCCCCGTAGGAGAGGTGGGGAAAGTTTCAAAACATCCCGCGCTGGCGGCAGAGCTCCCAGCTGCGGGACACAGTTAAAGCTACAGGACCATATTTCTGGTCAAGCATACAAAACGATAGGGAATACAAGATATCATTATGCCACCCCAGGACACTGCACAAGTTAGGGAATCTGTCTGGAAAATACTCTGAGTCAGAGCAATTCAATGAAGGATTGAAAACTGCAGTAGTGCGTTAATATTAATAACAAGTGTAGGTAAATGATTCATAGGTTACCAGGAACCATTGTGATTTTCTATTCTGGACATTTTTATGATAAAGGCAATAGAATTTCTCTCAGCAATCCTCACATAGATCCTGTAGCTTCTGGTAGAGCCTGAACATTCTTTTTTCTGTATCTTTTCAGGGTCCCATAATGGGGGAAGAAACCCCAAGCCCATTAGCTTTAGTTTACACTTCTTGTACAGCAGGCTGACGTGCTGGAAAGGGTTGTGGAGATAACCTGTCATTCCTCAGATTATTGTTTCAGGTTAGGGCTGAGACATAAAGAAGTATTAAACAGACTTTTCATAGGATAGCTACTGACTTATTCAGTATTAATTACATTGCTGCCAATGGGTTAGACACGCTGCATACACTTAGCATAATGCAATTCAGAAAAGCCTTCAGTTACCTGAGATACAAAAAGGTGGAGAAGAAACAGAAAAGTGAGGCGATTTGAAAAAGACGACATTTAACATGACAGGTTACTGTCTTAGCTACAAATAGATCAGTCGGTGTGCACTCAGCAACCAGCAGAGTCCCTGCCTTTCCCTTCTGTTGCAGAAGCAGCAGCTCCCTGTCACATCGGCTCATGGACTCTTCTCTAAGTTGCGTGCCCACAAATAAGCATTCTTATTTTCCTTTTTTTCAAACTTTCACAGACCATAAGCTAGGTTTTCATTTAAATCTACAGCAAAAAACATTTTACAAGATCACTTCCCACAGAATACATTCACAATAAGAAAGATTTTTCTTTAACTGAAATAACAGTTTCTAGATTCTGGTGCATTTAAACTATTAGTGCCTTTCTTTTTCTTACACATAGAAGAATTTCACCATAACCAGGTTTGACCATGCATATATAATAACCATTTAAATCAACTTACAGCTATAGAGGAAAACTATTGTGGCCAATCAGGGTTTTGTTGTGAATATTTTCCCTCTAGAACTATGTGACACAAAGAAAAAAGAATCATATGAATTTTATTCATTAGTTTTGAAGGAAAAAAAGTGATTCAGTAGCCATTTCAGCAGAAAATAATCTCTTTTTTCACTCAGATTATTTTTAATGTCTTTTGAAAAATAATGTAAGGAGCCTCTAATTTAAACATTCAGCTTCTGGCTGCAAACTACTTACCCTATGAAAAGGGAAAGGATTCCATTATGCAGCTCTGCCAGTCCCTTAATGTTCATTGCTGCTCTTTTTCTCCACTGGGGACCAGAATGGATTGAACTGAAATTGCAGAGGCAGTTAACTAAAGATTATTCAGTATGAACTTCATTCAGTGTTGATATGTTTTGTTGTGAGCCTTGCTGTTTAACAGCTTAAAGGCATCTCTTACATTCTTTTCCCAGTGATACCTGAATTCTTCCAGGTTCTCCTGATAACTAGAAGCAGGAGACACTCAAACACACACAGGTCTGTGGCTGTCAAGTTCAGATATTTGTCGTATGAGATGAGTTGCCTGCTTACATTACCAGCTGAAGAGAAAAAGAAACCACACTAATAGCAAGAGACTTAATAACAAATGCTAAATAGAAAACACAAGACAGAGAAATTATTGATTTCAGAAATCAGTGAGAGAAAATTACTTATTTCCTTCAAACGTATCCTACTTTGATTTGCTAAAACCTAGGCAATGAAGAAATAATAGTAGAATTTCCTTACCAAACAAAATTGGAAAACAAATTAAACCATTTCTTAATGCAAATGCTTTGTTGGTATCAATTCCTACTGACATGAGGTCTCAGTAGTAGGAAAATTTTACTTGGTATATTAAAGGAGGTAAGGATGTTATTATATAAAGCTAAATAATTTCATTCCAAAGTTGCTTTGTTACTGTTAACCCCAATTTAATGACTGTTCTATTTTTGCAGACTGATCTCTGTATTACCAGAAAAACGAAGAAGAAATTGCATCACTTTACATAGCATGTAGCATTCACTGTCTTCTGCCAAAAGGTTCTGAAAAATGGAAATCAAGCAGATAGAATACAAATAAGAAGGGTTATCTCAGGTGTCTGTACAAAACATTTATTTTCTCTTAGTCAGATTTTTGAACCTCATTTGACCTCAGTGTCTCGATTGTATGGGCATCAAACCAATAAAGGACTGGGCAGTCTTTCATTTAGCCAAATCTATGTGCAGCCTTTGCTTTTTATAAAGCAAGTCAGAATTTAGTACTTTTAAGACATCTGTTGCTGCAAAATAATGTGGAAGAAGAATTGTGAGGCACTGGCAGAAAGCAGAATGAATATTTACAGCTGTCATTTTTAGTTAGGAAACTGGATTAGAATTTAATATTGAACCAAAGCTTTTATAGCGTTCTGCTGCAGACACCAAAACCACTCATTATGTTTTTATGCATACAGGTAAGCCTGCAGTTTCACTTGCTGTTCAGTAGAACAGAATTTGACCACATGTTCACATCTTCACTCTGATACATTTTATGATGAATTTTGATTGTGATGCCAGACTGATTCAGGTGTAGATGTATTTCATCACTAGCATATGATACAGTAACATTTTTGGGTTTTATTTCTGTATAAAAAAGGTTCATCTCTTTCCTTAAATCTCAAGAAAAACAATCTCTATCGATTTAAAATACGTCACTCCAGTAGATGACGCCTGAACAATGAAAAACTGAGACAGTGAATGTAAATATTTAGAAAAGACTCAATTCAGCATCCACAGCTGTTCTCCTCACCCCAGAAAATACCCTTATTTTGTATGCAGGTGACCACCAATGACACTTTATCTGCAGGGATGGATTGCCTGCCCTTCTACCGTTCATCTCCTGCGTGCGGCACTGCTGATCACGATATTCTCTTTGGAAATATATCAGTGCTAAATAGGAGACAACAGATCAATGGTTTGACTTCTTTCCTTGATGCTTCTACAGTCTACGGCAGTACCCCTGCTGCTGAAAACAAACTGAGGAATTTAACAAGCAAAGAAGGCCTCCTTAGGGTAAACCTTAAGTATCATGACAACCACCGGGAATACCTGCCTTTTACAGACCAGATCCCATCCCCCTGCGCACAAGACTCAAGTGCCAGTGGAGGCGAGAGGGTGGAATGCTTTCTGGCCGGGGACAGCCGCTCCAGCGAGGTCACGTCCCTGGCTGCCATGCACACGCTGTGGCTGAGGGAGCACAACCGCATAGCGCGAGCCCTCAAACGCATCAATGGCCACTGGAGCGCCGGCACCGTCTACCAGGAGGCTCGGAAAATTGTCGGGGCTCTGCATCAGGTTGGCTGCTTGCTTGCTTATCTACCCAGTGCAGTGAATATCTTAGAGCAGAACTCGCAGAGCTCCAAATGTGCTTCTGTGAGTGGCTCTTTAGATCATGTTATCTTTCCCACCTATTTCTGTGCTTCAGATTTGGCATGTTTAAAGTTTGTTTTGTTTTCAGGTTTGCAAAATGCAATGTCCTTGTTCTTAGTTTGTCCAGGCACCTCAGTGCCCTGATTTTCATGGCAGTTTTTACTCAGTTACATATTTATGCAGGCTTCTCCAATGTCTGCTGTTTTGTCTACTGAAGAGGCCTTTTCAGATGCCTTTTTTTTTTTTTTTTTTTTGGGTAAAGGAAATTATTTAAAAGTATTTAAAAGTAATATCTTTGTAGTTACATAGTGTTCAAAATGTTTACTTTCTCTCAGGTATTATATGAATAATAAATTCCCTGTGTAAAAATGCCTGTGAAGTTCTCAATGAAGTAGTAATGCACAAACTTCAGGGGCTACTGTTGACATGAGATAGCAGAAGAAATAAATGTGGGAAAATACAGAAGAAAAGAGTACATAAGGATGTTTACATTAGACATGTTTTCTGATTCTTACCATTTTCTGATTCTTACCATGAAACATTTTTGAAGATGAATGGGGGAAAGACACAAGAAAACTTTATTTTTCTGAAAAAACATTTTTCCTTTTTTCAGCCACAATTTTTAGACAATGGAATAGAATACGATGCATGTTTCCTTTTATAAACCACCTGCACTGTCTAATGTATTGTTACTTAAACTTAAAGCCATGTAGCTTCAGAGAAGTAACATACTTAAGTTAATTTTATTTAGTCAGTCCTTTTGAAATGTTTGGCCTTTTGTTTACTTTAACCATGTCAGCTCTTCTGCCAAAAATATGGCATTTGCATTAAAAGAATGGCATTGACAAGTGAGAATAGTTGTTAATACTTGCTAGAAGAAAAGTGCAAGTACAAAAGCAAGCCCCTGTACCTTCATATACTTCTGATTTACATCCACAAACATTCTGGTCAGAAAGAAACCACTTTGTGCAAGGCACTGCACTGCATGGATCAGGGCTGCTCATTATCTCTGCCAGTATCACAGACTAATGAGATTTGCCTATGGCTCATTAGAAAAGTGTTTGAGCTATATCTAGCTGGTTTAGAGACATTCATTCAAGACAGTTAATTGGAGTATCGCTATTAATGTGGTGTGCTAACTGGCACAATAATGACAGCTCTGGTTGCATTTACCTTGAGATTTCCACTATCAAGTTTTTTTTCAGTTGCTAGACATTTCTAAAATTCTCTTTTTTTGGAAGGAATGCTTTCAAACAGAATTCCTGCCTGTGGGTGTGTAATTATAGAGAATTGAACAAAACCCCTTTTCTTCTTTCTAGAATAAAGAAGATGAAAAAAAAAAACTCTCTAGACCGTACTTTTCCTCCTGGATGTTTTTTTGGCCCCATAAATATCTCTAGTGACAAATATTTGACAACAGAAACTTGACAAAGTTACCAAACATAACAATTGCCCGTTGATACCCTGGACAAAATAGGTCTTTTTGGCTTCAGTGTACAGTTTCACTGATAAGGAGCAGTAACTGTCCCTTCTATTTTATGCGAATGACACATGCTTAACTTCATAAAGTATTAACATTGTAGTATACAGTGGTAAAGATACATATTCTGATTTACCTCATGTTTTGTGCAAAACCACATTTTTTCATAGTTCTTTAATATCTGAAGAAAAAATGTTTAATTATGCAACTGTTTGTCTTAACAGTACTATTTCACACATATGTAGTTTGCACACACCTATGCTCTTCTTTCTGGAGATAGTTTCCCCTGATGTGCCATTTGGATGGTGAAAGATGGATGATTTGGCATTAGTCAGATGGAACAGGAGTTTTTCAGATCAATCTGAATCCAATTCTCTTTGATTTATTATAATACCAGAGAACCGTCTCTGAATTAATGCCGTTACTCCCACTTGATCCTGTTCATACGTGACACTTGCCTCTCGTTTTCAGTGTGTGAAAGTTTACAGGTGTTTACAGGTGTTTATTTCACTTCCTTCTACATCTGCTTGTGTTCTCCGAGCATCTTGCGTGATCCAAGATGTGGATTGAAAGTGGGTGACTTCTGAGACTGATGTACATTAACTTAACTATTTGGATGAAGCTTGTTTGTGAAATTAGATGATTAGATAGCACTTCTCATAGATATGAAATAATAAAGAATAAATAGATAAATAATATATATAATAAAATAGTGTGTCTTGCACAATGTCAGAACTTATGTTTATAAAGGGTATAGTTTAGACTGTCAACAGAACTATAATAATGTGTTCATTTTTTAATTAAAAATTGAACTCTCATACAATCACCATTTGCCCACAAGTTTAGGACTTCAACATCATTGTCATCATTGGTAAATCCTTTAGTATTTACAGTGAGACCTGCAAACTAACCATGCACAGCACTTTAATGAATTAAACATCATTGCTATGTTTGATAGTTCTCTATTATTTTTGCAATCTTTTCCAAGTGCAGAAGCTTTATTTAACAGGCACTTCACTATCTCACTGAGATACTATTCCTTTGCAGTTATGGCTGGACAATGGCAACGACAAGATGCACTTTTGGCCTTGCTTATCCTTATGATAGTTCACATATTTTTATATTCTCTCTTCCAGACTTTTTTAAAAATTTTCCTTTTCCAACCATTGTGCCCTATTCATACCTACTTTGGGAAATTCTGTAGAGGTTTTTGCAAGGCAAGTCTCCTGAACCCTATGAAAAGTGATAAGTATTTCTCTGTCTTTGACATCTAAATGGTGTTAACATTTAACACGAACAAAAAGTTCTCAAAAAAAAAGTGAAATTATGTAACCTATTTCCAAGCAACTAATGTGCGGCTGACTTCTGCTGAAGGTGGCTCAGTCTGGAGACAACTGCAGCCAGGATACTCAGTGGCTTCAGAAGGATGCTCGGGAACCCCTGTCGTAATTCTGCCTTTTAAATGAGAAGGGCGTTGCCTTTAACAGTTACAGCTCATTTGACTTGCAGTATTACAATGTTTACACATCAGGACTCAGTTACTTTTTCTATAAACAGTGCACCTGGGATTCATGCTATGATGCAAAATCTATAAAGCACCTTTTCTGACACTCAGATGCTGTTTCTGTCTGGATACTTACCAAATGATTGGCTGAACTGCTAAGAAATTAGTGTTTTATTTTCTCTGATATGACAAAATGAATAATATTTGAATGATCTTAATCTCGCTGTTATCATCTGGTTATATAGATTACAAAGGTCATGTAAAAACACTGAGCATATGGGCATCTGTTTAAAACACAGTGCCCATTTGTCATAATTTTTCACTAAATTATAGCGTTGGAACAATGACCACCATGAGATAATAGAAATACTGACCTTATTGATTAAAATTCTTTTCTTCATGAGGCTTCTGTAGAGCTTGGATTTGATGCTATGAGGTGATGAATATTTCCTAACAGGAGCTCGAGCTACCACTGATCTCATAAATGTCACAAGGAGTGGAGACCACCCAGTACCTTGCAGGTTCAGACTCATTATATTCACATGCATTCCTCATGCTCCTGCAAACACCTGAAAGTTATCTTATTAATCAATAGACCCAAAGGAAGCCATAAATGATGGAGCAGTTCATTATACTAGTTTGTAATTTCTTTCCCATGTAGTCACTTTCTGTCTGATTTTATTGGCGTATTTTGCAACAAGCACATTCCTTTGTTTCCGCAGGAGAATCTCATTTACTGAAGGAACACTTTACTGAAAGAGAGTACTGTGCTTATTTATGACAAATATGGAAGGAAATAAGCCTTTTATATCATTCTCTGAGAGAAGGGACTGCATGCAAAAGAATTTTAACAAAAATAATTTTGATGCTTGTCAGCTGTTAACAACTTCTTTAAAGCTTATACGTGTGTCAGTTACGAGAACTTGTAATGAGCCTCTCCTTGACTTCACATAGGCAAATTTGGGCACATCCAGAGACTACACAAATACCAGATGCTATTTCAGATGTGGTTCTTTGGCAGACTCCAGCAGTAGTATTGCATTCTGCCGTATTAGTAACAACTTAGCCTGTATAATCTAAAACTCACTTTGATTTGATGGAGCCTCATTTAGCCTTTGGAAGTCTCCGTCAAACAGATGCCTCTCCTAGTGCAGGGTAGGCATAGGACCCCTTTTTACCTTTAACCTTTTAATTTTGTCTCTTGAAATGGCAACCCCTCTTTCCCTATCAAGAAAACTAGAAATGAATATGTTGCCTCTGGAGTAAATGAAAAATCTGAATTGCCCTTTCCTTCAGGGAGTGTGGCCTCCATGAGCAGCTTAGTTTGGGATTTCATTTACAGTGAGCCAAAAAATTTGTCATACCAGGATTTTTGTATCCATGACTAACCTACTCCTATTTAGTCTTTGATTGTAAAAACTATACATCTAAAATTAGAAATGCTGTCTTGCAAAACCTTTGTGAATATAGCAAAAGCTTAGCTTTCCAAATGACAGTGTCAGTATTAATTCTTAGCAATAATTTTATTTCATATGCCACATTAAAGGAGCTGCAAGAGGGATTCTAACATATTGTCTTTTAAATATTTTGTTCACTGCATGACTTAACCTGAAAACCTAAACCTCTGCCTTCTGAGAAAAGTGAGTGAATTGTGGAAAGGTTTGCTTGTCTCTGCTCTATGCCTAAAATAAAGATACAAGTTTTTTATAAGGTCATTTTATGCCAAATAGTTTTTCAATATGCACTATATCAAGTTCAAAGTACGTTTACAAAGTCTGTATATTTATTGCATATTATATTGAATCTATAAGGTATTTTATTAAGTTCATTATGCTTCATATTTATTGCATATTTCTTTATTGAGTTCAGCATAATCTTTAACCTATAATGCATTTTCATTTTATTTGGTACATTAGAACATTTTCCCCTTTCCTTTTTCATGATTACTCACACGTTTTTCCATGCCACTGTAATACTATTACATTATAAAAGCATTTGACAGAAGGTGTTTATCAGTCTTTTCATTTTTGAAGTGTATTTTTTAGAAGTCTATAAATTGACCTAAGTTTAGTATAAAATGTCTACAAGGGGATTTTGGGCACCAGTATTTTAAAGCCTCGTCACTTCAAATAATAATAAAAGAGGATTTGTGTCATAAATATATGTCTGAAAATGGCATCTGTTCACATTAGCAAGAATTCTTGAAAGATCTTGTAGTGCTTCACGTTTTCATTACCGTTTTTAAGGACATTTATTTAATTTAAGGGCATAATTTACATTTTTAATCCCAGCACACCTCCTGTGAGCTGGATTACCCCAGTGGTTTGTAAATGAGCAGCACTGGCAATCTCTACTCAGGAGGCTTTGGTGTGGCATCAATGGTGAGACCTAACAAGGCCTGACTGTTGCGCTGTTCTGAGCTGTGCCATGGATTCTCTCCGGTCATTTGTCCTCTTGCTGCACAAATAAGACTGATATTGTTTTCCAGGAAATACTGCTCTTAGTTATGCCAAATGCTTGGGCATAGATGAGTGAAGAAAAAAGCATTTAGCACCTGGGATTCATTAGTATTCATCTATAGAAAAACTGAAATATGTTTCTTTTTCTTTTCTTTCAGATTATTACTTTAAGAGATTACATTCCCAAAATCATTGGTCCAGATGCTTTTAATCTGTATATTGGCCTTTATACAGGTTATGATCCCACAATGAATCCTACAGTTTCTAATGTGTTTTCAACAGCTGCTTTTCGTTTTGGTCATGCAACAATCCAACCACTAGTAAGGCGATTGAATGCACAGTATTCAGATGATCCCAAACTCCCAAATCTTCATTTGCATGAAGTTTTCTTTAGTCCTTGGAGGCTCATTAAAGAAGGTATGGCCTTATATGTTCTCCAACTGGTTCTGGTTGTTTTTGGGTTTTTTCTCCCCAGAATACTGTAATTTTTTTTAAAGTTACTAATCCTAAATTAATAATGGGAGCATTTATTTAATTAAATCATTTGCTGAATCAGTTAATTAAATCAGTTGCTGAACAGATTCCAGAGTACTAAAATGAACTTGAATGATTATTCTCAATTAAATAGCTGCCTGAATCAGAAAAAATTTTGCTCTCCAGATTAAACCAGTCTGGTAGATTGACAATAGACAAATGAGTGATGATGAAGGTATTCCTTTTCTTCTTTTTTTCTTTTTTTCTTGTTTTCTTTTTTCTTTTTTTCTCCTTTTTTCTTTTTTGTAGATGAATTTATTAACAGGTTGCAAAGTTCTTTTACACATGGAGAAGATGGAGGTTTTTCATAGCACTATTATATCTACTTTAAACTGAAGGTGATTTTTGCATGTGTTTGAATGTAAAAGGCTGTGTGGACAATGTTTTAAAGACATAGAAACATATATGTATTCACATTTATTATGAAAGTTATTATGGTTTACATATATGCTATAATACTATTATTTTTATATTTAAAGGAGGCTTGGATCCTTTACTAAGGGGTCTTCTAGCACATCCAGCAAAACTGCAGGTACAAGATCAACTGCTGAATGAGGAGTTAACAGAAAAATTATTCGTGTTATCCAATAATGGTTCACTAGATTTATCATCATTGAATTTACAACGTGGCCGTGATCATGGACTCCCAGGTCTATTGATTTTTCATTAATTTTTCTTCTAACTGGTAACTGAAGTATAACTGTTTATATTTGGGATGTAATCATAAGCTTTTAAATAATATCTTCAGTAATCAGAAAAGTAAGTCTCAGAAATGTAAGTCTCTTTTAAAATGTAAGTTGCTAATATTTTTAACTTCGATGGAAAGAAAGTATTTCACAGCTTTTGAGATTAAAATAACCTGGTAAATCTGGAATCTAGAAAAATGGTACTAGTGAGTGGATCTGGGTGTGCTCAGTGGAGGTACACAAGGCTTTCTCTTGCTGGAACCAGCTCCAGAGGAGAGGAGGTTTCTGCCTGAAGCAGCATCTTTCCCATCAGCAGGCTGTCCCCAGCCATTGGGACAGGTCAATTTAGGCACAGTTTCATTGGCTCCACCAGTCTCAGAAGGTGTTGACAGAGGTCTCCAAGAGTGGTATAGGTGGCTTAGTTAGGTACACAATTCATTTTAAGGAATATTACATGTTTGTGCCTGTTTTTTTGCACTGGACTTTTTCCTCCAATCAGCCCAGGGTAAGACTGAACTAACAATCAAGGAGCAATAGTCCTTGATAATAATCCAACAGGCCATGGATATACCTTAGAGGAAGACTGCTGGAGCTTAGTTCGGATCCTGCCATAATTTCCCTGATCAATTAGATCAATAATAGCAGGCCTTTATTTTTGCACAACTGTCTATGACTATGGGTAAGGTTGTCAAAATCCAGTGCTTATATATCTATAAATATCACATATCATGCCTAACAGTCAAATCTAATCTTCCTTTAACATCATATTTGCAGGTTATAATGAATGGCGAGAATTTTGTGGTTTACCAAAACTGGAAACTCACGCTGACCTGAATACAGTAATAACCAATCACAACGTGACAGAAAAAATCATGGAATTGTACCACGACCCTGACAATATTGATGTTTGGCTTGGTGGTCTGGTAGAAGATTTTCTTCCAGGTGCTAGAACTGGTCCCCTGTTTGCGTGTATAATTGGAAAGCAAATGAAAGCACTAAGGGATGGTGACCGGTGAGTTTATTATGCAGTCAAATCATGTATAGAAACCCAGCAGAAATGGGGATCTTATGGCCACTTAAGTATTCCTCAAACAAACCATGCTCTACCCCTCGCACATTTTTGTCTTGGCTCCTTCAGTTTTCTTGGGTGAGCTTTTGACTATTCTTCTTTGGTTCTTTGTTTCTCTGGTACTGAGATGTGCAGCTGTGCACTCCTGATGAAGACGCAAGGTGTCACCAGAAGTTAAATATGGCAGGGGGCCATAATTTCTGTGTGGATGGATGTAGTACAGTGCAGGCTTTTTTCCCCCTGAGGGCTGCCCTAGGTTCAGGGGATGGACGAACCTCAGTATTTTAGTTTGGCAACAGCAGCAAAGTCAGACGGGATAGGCAAAAAGCTGTAATTCAGGCTTCATAGAGGGGGTAATAAAAACACCACATACCTGGCCTTATGTGAATTGGATCCGCAGTATTCCCAGAGTATCCTCATTGGACACAGCACAGGATATCACTTCACCCAACCCTGCACAAGTGCCACCAGGATCTTGCGCCAGTACAGCCCTTCACACCAGAAAGGCAGGAGAAATGCAGCTTTAGGTCACAATGGGGTGCAAGAAGCTGTTTATATCTTGCTTCTGCTCATGAAGCAGTTATAAAACCAACCTTTTTTTCATTTCTGTCATGTACTTGTGGCAGCAGTTTCAGATCTCATGAGAAGACTAAATTTAAACTGCTCCCACCATGCTAGGAGTGGTGTTTTATGTACATCTGGTCCTTACACTGACCTTTAAGCTCCTCTTGTAAGTCACTGTTATGGAAAGAAACCATTACGGAAATAATCATCTGAGGCAGAATTTAAATCTGAACTTTAAAAAATGTTAATTAATTAGCTCACAGGAAAAAGCAGTGTTAATCATAAAGGTGGTATCTTATTTGCAGAAACTGTATAGACAACAAACATTCCAATCAGCTGTGTTAAATACATGTTTGAAAGTCCTCTACATTGTACAGGCATCCTTGTCCCTATCTGGGGAAGGAGTATCTATGGAGGTCGTTTCAGCCTCCTTTCTATTATTCGGTGCCTTATAATGTTACTAATATTCAGTGTCTTATAATACTACCAGCATTAAATAAACATAAGCATAATTTAATATATGCAAATCGAGAAAAAGAGAATTCTTAACGCGGGGGCGGTGGTGGAGCAACATGCGTGTTCCGAAAGCATCCTGAGTCCCAGACAGACCCTCTCGGCCGCTGTATTCCACAGTGTGCAGGGAGACCTATTCTATCACTCGTGCTGTTGGGTAGCACTGAGACACTCACACACCCCAGGGCCTTTCATAGGCTCAGCATTACCAGGAACAAAGAACTCAGAGGGCTCAGTCGTCTGGACATATTTCTAAGGCACTTACGCCTCTGAAGGGATCCAGGGGTGAAACAGGCCAAGGCTCTCCGCGTGCTTACAGATATAGGGGTGAAGGGCCAATAGGGTTAGGGAGGAGGCGGGGAAATACAATGAGAACCAATGAGAGGAAGGGAAGGGCGGAGTCAGGGCTACAACAACAACCAATCAACACAGGAGGATTAACATAACCTTAGGGAGAGACCATTTGACCAGCACTCAGGGGGTATTTCACGCCTCAAAGCTGTCCCACCCATTTGCTGCTGCTGTGGGAACCTCTCAGCTTCTCCAAGATGGTTTCAGCCACCACAACAAGTTCCAATAATGAAAGAATTCCCCAAGTTTCTGCCGCAAATTTTGTGGCAATTAGCTTAAATGTGAAATGGTATTCTGCCATTAATAACAAAGGAAGCACCTAAGAGAAGTGAGAAGTATGCAACAACATGTTATCATTATCACATAATAAGAATGGAAAAGTCTAACACTCTTTGCAATGTCTGGTCAGGTAGAGTGTTGGGTGTTATCTGTAACTGCACCAGTGACACGAAATATACCAGATACCCTAACTGACAGATCTGTAAGCAGGGATTTAAAAATAACTCTTCTAATGTACTCTTCAAGCTAAGAAATCAGGACTATGTGCAATTTTTGTCTGACTGAACTATAAATTCTGATAGCCCTAAAATCTTTTGTCAGTAATCTGACAAAACATAAAAGGTTTTCTTCTTCCTATGTACTAAATTCAGGCACTGTCTTAACCACAACCACATCACCTGAAACAAATTGTTTCTGATCCATCAGCCTTCTTCCATCTCTTCCTCCTCTGAGTATTTTTGTGATCTCAGGATTTGAAATATTTGGGCAAAAATTCTGAAGTTTTTCATTCTTTGCAGGGAGATTTGGTCACCTGATACAGATGGAATGGAGCAAACCAAAATGTTTGTTAAACACCTTTGTGTTGGGTAGATTAAAAAATAGTTTTTCACTCAAGCCTGTACATAAATCTGAATTTTGTGATGAAAGTAGAATAGGTTTTGATGTACATGAAAGGGGAAATGATAGGTGTAGGAGAGCTGAGTAGAGAAAAGTGTTTGATGGCTTTGGTCATGGGAAGGGGTCTAGGAATGGTCAGTAAGGTTTCGGGATGCTCTGCAAAGTTTAGGAACAGTGTGCAGGTGAGGTGTAGGAGGAAGGCTTCTTCCATTTTTTCTCCTTCCAGCCCCCCAATCTCTCCTGCATTTCTTGTCACAGTGCTGCTGAGGCGTGGGACATTTGCTCCACCCGTGGTTGTTTACATTGCCTCCTCCTTCAATATAGGCAAAGCGGGACAGGTTTTTTAACAAATCAGGCTGCTGAAGGTAACTGTTAGCCTACAAATAAAGCCAGTTTTCCAAAATTTCACATGCACTTACCATATTTAACAGGTATGCTCCTGCTGGCAGCAGGATCCAATTTGCCCTGAAAAGCCACCCTAGGGCACACCGGCAGTCTTCATCCTCCTAGAACACAAAGAGCTATCAGACTTCCAATTTATACGGTACCTTTAGATACAGATCATAAAAAACTTTAAATGCTGCACACGTGCCAGGTTTGCAGAGAGTCCGCAGTCAATATTGCTTTTCCCTTCTAATCAGGCAGGTATGAACACAAACTCACATACTTTTCTAGAAACCCCAGCCATGTGCCCCCTATACTGTGGATCATAAGTCCTGTGTTAAACCCGAGGTCAGTACCTACAGTGTGATCCCTCCCGTGCTCTAGTGCTGACTGTCCTCTGGAATGTTACCACAAATCCTGCCTAGCATTTGGGAAAATCCTTACTGGCCTGAGCCTGGGTTCCACCAGGAACTAAGCAGTTTAGCAGTGCTTATCACTGTTTAATTTACTAATAAAAATGCTCTATTAAACTCTCCAGAAGTATTTTTGCCATTAGTGATATCTTTATATACAAAATGTTTGCCTTTCCTTTTTTCCCCAGTGTTTTCTTTTACATTTAAATGTATATGCATGTGTTTTTGCATACGTGTATATTTTATATAATGTCACCATTTAATAGACACACCCTTGTAGCACCAACTGGTTCCTCTGATCTGACACCACACTCCTGATCTGACAAAAATAAGCAGCTCTTGTCTGTTCCAGGCAGTCCTCTTAGCTTATTTTTGGTATGATCAAAAGCATAATTACTGTCTTCTGTTTTTCTACTATAATTAATCTGTGTATCTACAGGTTTCTTAGCAAACTGAGTACTCATTAACCATTGATAATGCTGAGAAGCTGTCAGCAATACCTGTTTTCCGAGCAACCATTCAGTAAGGGCAAGCAGAATTCAAAAGCTTTGCCACGGGGAAATCTATTATGGTTACTCTTCTAATTCTTCTGTAATTTATGCTTTAAACAATTTGTGCTTTAAACAATTTATAAGTGAACAGCACATATTAGTGTGCATAGGAGTAAGGATCCAGTTCAATCAAATTTGTTTCAAGCTCTTCTCTCAGGATTGTAACTTTTTTTGTGTCTCTGTTTAATCAATGAAAAGCAATTCAGTTGCCTTTAACACATTAAATGAGCTGACCAGTACATCAGACTCACACTAGCCTTTTTATGACTGGTTCTGTATGGTCATGGTGTTTACTTTAATTATCGTTATATCCACCTATTTTTACTGTAATTCTTATTTTTGGTCTTTTATGTAAGGTACTGTGAAAGTAAGAATAACCACTTCTTTGAATTTGACCTTTTGCAAAAAAAGTTTCTATCAATCTTTCCAGATTTTGGTGGGAAAATGATAATGTTTTCACAGAAGCTCAGAAGCAGGAACTCAAAAAACATTCATTGTCCCGCTTGATTTGTGACAACACAGGAATTTCTGAAGTGCCAGCAGATGCCTTTCAACTTGGAAAGTTTCCACAGGATTTTAAGCATTGTAACAATATACCTGGGATGAGTTTAGAAGCCTGGAAAGAATTTTATCAGGAAGGTAATCTAGTAGTTACCAATCTTTTCTGAGGGGAGGGGAGAGTAAGGAGCAGGTAAAGTACTGACCTTGGTCCTGAAAGGTCTTGAATTACTGGTCTGAATCAGATCTTGACTATTTCTATCACTTAGAAGTGTGATCACAGAATCATAGAAATTTTGGCTTGTAAGGGATCTCTACAAGACACCTAGTCCAACCCATCTACAATTACCAGGGACATTCTCAAGGATATCAGATTGCTCAGACCCCTGAGCAACCAGAATTCAAATGTTTCAAGGGACGGGGTATCTGCCACCTCTCTGGTAACTTGTGCCACTGTTTCATCACTCTCATTGTAAAAAACTTGTTCTTTATATCTAATCTAAATCAACTCTCTTTCAGTTTGAAAACATTGCCCCTTGTCCTATTGCAAAAGGTTCTGGTAAAATGTTTGTTCCAATCATACTTAGAAGACTTTTAAATAGTAACAGGTTGCAATAAGTTCTCCCTGGAGCCTACTCTTCTCCAGGCTGAACAAACCCAACTCTCTCAGCCTCTCTCTTCACAGAAGAGGTGCTCCAGCCCTCTGATCATCTATGTTGCCCTACTCTGGACTTGCTCCAGCAGGTTCATGGCCTTCTTACATTGTAATGCCAGTTTTACAAGGATTAGAAGTCAAACTTTTGGTATTCCATATCAATTGTTTTCCAGAAATGAACAATTAGTATTGATCACCTTAAAACATGTGAGAAATTTCACTGAAGTTAATATTTATAGCAGTAATGAAGAATAGAATCCATTTGCAAGTGTGAGGGGGTAATTTTTAAAAAGTCTGTAATACAGTGTTTTTATTTGTAGATGAACTATGTGGAACACCAAAGAGTGTGGAAAATGGTGATTTTGTATACTGTTCAGAATCTGGAAAAACTGCAGTGACTTATACATGTCACTATGGATTTCAGTTACAAGGAGAAGGGCAATTAACCTGCACAAGTAAAGGATGGAATGTGGAGGCTCCAGTTTGTATAGGTACCTATTTTTTTTTATTTTTTTTTCTGAATTTTGTTACAACTAAAGTCCAGCATAGCTCATCAGATATGAATTCATTCCTATGTAGCTTTCTTGGGTTATAGGACTAATAACACAATAATGTGAAACTCTCTCCAGAATGCCATCTCAATCTCTAACCATCTTGATTCAGCAATCAAGTTGATGATAGGAAAATGGCACTAAAAGTTGCCTAATTAAGCTGAAATCAAGTCTATTAACAGCTGGGGTGGGGTGGGGGGTGAAGAAATAAAGCAGCAAATCAGAATTATACATTGTTTCCTCCTACATTCAACAGAACAGCATGACAAAGAGTTGTCCTTTTCCTGGCATTGTTTCAATGGATACTCTAGATAAAAATTGAGCTCTACACCACTAGGTCATGTGTCATCCTAACAAATTTAGTAAAAGAGGAAGAAAAAGATTCTGTGAAGTCAAATTAAGCAAAATAATAATCACTTTAGTTCCAACTTCCCTCTCCAAATAGCTGTGAAAAGATTTGCCAGAAGTTAATTACTTCTGCAGGTACAAAAGTAGAGCAGGTGAAAAATCAGTAAAAAGATATTTTATTTCATGCACATTTTCATAGGGTCCCTTTTCTGCTATTTTAATCATTCTTTCATCTTCTGTTTTCTTTTTGCCTTTTTCTGTTCAATAGAATAAGTTAGAAAGAGAATGTGGCAAATACTTCAAGACTTTCACTCTTCATGCTATGAAGGATGAATTCTCTCTTCACATTTCAAATGTGTGTGTTTAGAATGGCAGTGTGTGTACATACGTTCATATATATATGTATGTCTGTGTGTATATATATATATATATATATATACACACTCTCACACTGCTCTGCTTTATAAGAACATGAGAGAAAACTAAACCCAAAAAAGGCCATATTTCAGAATACATTATGGATGCTGGTAAATTAATTTGAATGCAAGTGCTGCAGCTCATCCACAATAAAGTCTGCTTATCAGTAATTCTGCGATAGCGGAATAGAAAGCTCTTCATTCTAATTGCATACCTGGTATGGAAAAAGTCAAATGAAATTTAAGCCCTTTCCTTTATTCAAATCCTATTTATCCACTGAATTCCACCCACATAAATACCATATAAAGAAATAAAGCTGTTAAATGAATTATAATAAAACCTTTTCAACAGATTAATGTTCTGGCAGCAAATGGAATAAATAAGTTAAATGAGTGAATCATTCCTTGTCCTAGTTTCTTTTAATATGTTCAGTAATGTAAACAAAAGACTGTATATCTGCCATCGGAAAACAAGCTGCTGCATATATTAAATAAGCAATGCCTTTATTAAAGGAAAACCATCAAAACCCACTTATGCAGATGCTACTTGAGTTTTACAGTAGAAAGTACTTTGTTCCACGCATGCCTGTGCAATATGTTCCCATTCTTTTAAATGTTCAGCAAATTAGGAATAAATCAAGCGATATAATGAGGAGGATAGAGCTTAGCATTTCTGCAGATGGTTTCAAAATTGCATGCTGCTCTGGAAAAGACAGAGTGTCTTGCTGGCAAAAGCATAGGATTCTGAGGGCTGTTAATTCCCGCTTACTAACTTGAGCTTTGACTGATATAATTTCTATTGATTCAGGAAGTTGTTTAGTGCAAGAACATGCTACCTTCCTTTATATTAAGTGCTGTCATACTCCTGACAGATAACTCTGTTTACTTTACTTTAGTAAACTACTACCGTCTGAGTAGCAGGGTGGGCTGGTCAGAGCTGACATGCACTTATTTAGTGATGAAGAAAAGGAGTTAGCTAATTAGCAGATAGCATGACTGTGGGTCTACAGAAGCTGAAGCAGCACATTTGAATTACAGTACAGGCAAAGACTGGGCAGGTTTTCTTTCCTGGATGATGATGAAGTCAGTGAACATTAACTCAAAATGCAGTTTTGAAGGCAGTAATACTCAGAAATCTTCATCCTGAACAACAGATTCTTTTCCTGCTTCAAAGAAGTGTCATGAAAGTTATTGTTTCTTAAGGGTTCTGAAGTTTAAGATTTTTCCTTGCGTCATTAGTCTTTTGAATGTCTTACCTGATAACTATCTTTGTGCACAGCTACTGTTTTTTACTCAAATTTGAGAGAATCAGGCTTGATCCTATTTCAAATGATAGAATTCCCTAAGCAGTCTGAGTGGCAATGCTAAACTAAGTCAGTAAATACAGGTCAATTTCTAATACTGATCAAAAATAATGACTTATATTGAAGAGGCAGATCAAACATTGTGATAGAAAAGGAAAGTAATAAAACCAAAAAGAGAAGACACTGAAGACTCAGATAGTTGTCCATGTATGGGCTTACAGTGCTTGCCAGGACCATCGGTCAGAGACATTAAGCAAGCTGTCAGATATACAGAACCAACGGGAAACTAACTAAAATAGCACCAGACACCTACTTTTAGTCAACTGGATTCAGTAAGGCAAGTAAATGTTACACAGAAATAAGAAAGGTGCAGAAATATATAAAGGCCCCTTTCTTTCTCTCACTGATTACTTTCCCTCCTACACTGCTGTTTCCCATTTCATCACATAATCAGAAAGTGAAAGATCTGGAAAGGCCCCAAGAATAATATATTTATGTACATTTTCCAATGGATAATTGTTCATCTGCTCAACATTCTGACAGGATACTGTCATTTCAAAGAATTTATATAGCATTTAGAAACAACCATCCTTGCAGTGATATCACAAATTATGGTTATAAATTTTGTAACCAAAGCTAACCTGAAAACTTGTCTCCTCAAAATCACGCCTAGAAGTATACAGAGGTTTGTCAGCATTATTATTTTCACTATGTTTATAGAGTAGAGGATGAAAAAAATCATAAAGTCAAAGTCTTAGGACATAAACACAGGCAAGAAGAGCTCTCAAGTTTAGGGTTTGCATTTTTGAAAATTCAGTCCACTGCCATTTGTAGCTTTTGGTGAATTATGAAAGCAATGTTTTATTTTTTTCATCATTTCCAGCTTTAAAACAAACAAATGAAAACAACAAAAAAACCAACAACCCCACCAGCTTTGTGCTTTAAACAGTAACAATACAGATTTTCATCATTATCTATGTCTCATTGAAAGTGTACAATGCCTTTCATTTATGTATCCTTGTAAAAAGTGTTTATGAGAAATTAGTAATCCCTTTTTAATTTGTAATTGTTATTGATCAGTGTGTATTCTTTTTACAGACATCAATGAATGTGAAAATGAAATTAATCCACCGTGCCCTCCTTCTGCTATATGCAGTAACACTAAAGGCAGTTATAAATGTCTCCACACTGATCCTTACAAGCTGGCAGAAGATGGAAGAACATGCATTGGTAATGGTTGTGAACCTACTGTCCATTAAAACTTCCTCTGTTCCATTCTACAATGCTGTAAAAATTCATCAAATTGAGTTTTATTGAAGGGTTGTTAATATATGTGAAAAGCTTCTACACAACCATGAGCATAAAGATACAGACAGATTTTGTAAATGAAGGTATTGAATAAATAATACTGATACAGAAATAAGATTTTCATTTCCATTCCTACTGTATATAAACCACTAAGTATTTCCTGGCAGTGAGTATTAGGGGGGAATCAAATCCATCTCAGTTTCTCCTAGTTAGTACCTAAATTCAGCATCTAAATATTAACTAAGTTCCACCTGACACATTCCAAAACTGTTAACCCTTTCAGAGCTGGCAGAAATCATGCATTTTCTTTGTTTTTTCAGCTTTTCAGTATGTGTGGAAGCTGTATAGTATAGGTTTAGAGGGAGTATGAGTGCAGTTGCCCACTGAAGCTGAGCAACAGCTGTTCTGGGAAAAGCTCCATGAAAACCTACAATCCAAACTCAAGTGAATGGGTATTTGCTTTATCTAAGTGCCCAAGGGAAGCACATAACGTTTAAACCACTCAGATCTTGCATATAGAATGTTGGACGCCGCACAGTCATAAGCACACGGAATCTCACTGGTGGCACACTTCTTGTCTTCTCCTTCCGCAAATAACTTGGTTATGACACATGGGATTACACTGTCCCTTATTATTATTTGGTCTAGAAAGCGCAAGATGATAATTCCCCAGCAAAAATTTCCTAGTTGCAAACAAACAGATATCTTCAATGATATGAGGTACATCCAGTCAGATTTCCAGCTGTGTTCAGGGTCACATGAGCATATCCCACAAGTGAGATCTCATCCCTCAAATGGCACCTTAAGCGAGGCCACATGACTCCATCAAAGGCCCAGGCGTGGTGTGCAATGGGAGACTGCACTAACACAGCAAGTACACCAGTAGGAAAAGCTCCCCAACAGGAGGTTGCCAGAATGAACCTACTTCTCTTTCTTGCTGTAGCAAAACCAAATGCAAATCATCAGGGCCCACTTTTTATGGGATTAGACTAAAAAGTTATGGTGGTAGCCATTCAGAGTTTCATCTGAATCAGAAAACAGAAGAAAATCCACCTTTTTTTAGGTGTTTCTTAACTTTTATTTACAGTTTATTCCTTTATCCGTTCAACCATTGTTACATTTATTTATCACTCTAAATCCAGAGATGAAAGCCTGCTTTCATATTAATTTAAAGAGGTTAACTCACTGGTGTTGAGTGCCACAAAGATTACATGAGGACACTGCACGGGCATGTGGCTGCTGTCATAGTGGGTGTGTGCTATGGACTTCCTGATCAGGAAGAAGTCGATGGGGCTTTCTTCAAACTGGAAGAAGCCTTGTGTCCAGAAGCCCTGGCCCTCATGGGGAACTTTAGCCACACTTGGAAGAGCAATACAGCAGGGCACATGCAATCTAGAAGATTTCTGGACAGCACAGACAGCTTCCTGACAAAAGCTGATCAAGGAGACAGCAGTGGAAGGTGTTCTGTGGGACCTGGTGCTTAAAAATGGAATCACAGAAAGGCTGAGGTTGGAAGGAACCTCTGGAGTGCATCTTGCCCAGTTCTTCTGTTCAAGCAAAATCACCTAAAGACAGTTCTCCAGGACCATGTGCAGACAGCTTTTGAATATCTGCAATTGTGGAGACCACAACCTCTCTGGGCAAGCGCTACCAAGTGCTCAGTTACCCTCCCAGTAATAAAATGTTTCCTGATGGCACCCACACCCACCGAACAGCAGTTTCTGCCCATTGCCTCTTGTCCTGTCACTGGGCACCACTGGAAAGAGCCCAGCTCTATTGTCTTTGCACCTTTCCTTCAGATATTTATACAAATCCTTAAGCTCCCCCTGAATCTTCTCAAGGCTAAGCAGTCCTAGAGCTCTCAGCCTCTCCCCATAGGAGAGATACTCCAGACTCTGACTGTGCCCCTTCTCAGGACTGTCTCCAGTCAGAGACAGTCTCCCTGTCTCTGTTGCACCAAGGAGCTCAGATTGCCCTCCCGACTCCAGATGATGCCTCAGCCAGAGCAGAGGAGCAGGATCACCTCTCTTGACCTGCTGTCAATACTTTGCTTAATGCATTCTAGGATACCATCATCCACTGCAGAAAGGTGCGTTGATGGCTCATATTCAGCCTGGTGTCCACCAGGACCCACAGGTCCTTTTCTGCCAACCCCTCTTCCAGCAAGTCATTTGCTGGTGTGGACTGGTGCCTGAGGTAGTTCCTCCCCAGATTCAGGAGTCTGAATTTCCCCTGAACTGTGAGGTTCCTGTCAGACCATTTATCTCATCTGTCGAGGCCCCTGGGCAGCCTGGCATAGCTGATCCTGCTTAAACAGGGAGATTTGACTAGTTGACCTCAAAAGGTTCCTTCCAACCTCAATGTCTTTGATTCTGTGTTTAGGTAAAGAGAAAAGGAACAGGTTTTAGAAGTGTTTTATATGGTTTTTCTGTAAACTGTGGCTCTTAACATGCTAGTGTACATCTTTCATTGTCATTTCTCATACTTTTTGAATTGAGAAAAGAGTCAGTTAGCTACTTGATAGTAGATTGCTCCCAAAATTATTTGTATTAACAAGAAAAAGGAGAATGTTAGAGCTAAGTGTATTCTAGTTTGTTTAATTTCCATGTTAAAAAACCAGAAAATTTTACATAAAACAACCTTTTTTGTGTCTTTACTACAAATAATAAGTTTTTATCAAGGTTTTTGAGTGGCTTCATTTGTTGGTCTATTGTTTTTGTATTTTTAAGGACATCATTCAAAAGGCCTAGCTAATTTCACCATACAGTTAGAATGAGGTTTTGAGACTTGGTGAAAAAAGGCAGTACAACACTTTTCTAAACCAACGTATTGATAATAACAGATGAGCAGCTGAAATTTAGCAGTAATAAGAATTCGGAATCTGCTCTATAGAGTGATTTGAAATTATGAGAGCACTTCACATTATTATGAGCACTTCAATCTTCAAAACTAAAATGCTCTTAAAAATTTTGAAGAGCTCTGCTAATGCTAACTATTCAATACTGCAAATCTATATAACCTTCAATCCTGCCTTTATTGATGGAATTCATCTGTAGCCTCAAGGCTTTCTTTTCTAAGTTTGGATAATTTCTTTGACTCAGATGGAAACTTGTATAGGATAACTTTATTCAGGAAGTGAATTTGTTGAATTGCCTCAAATGAAAGTTGTTCATTCCTTACCACTCTGGCCCATGGTCTGTGACATTTTTAGAAGTTAAAAAAAAATAAAACCAAAAATCCAAACAAACCCCAAAGAAAAACTAAAAAACCCAACAAAATGCCATAAAATTCCCAATTTTCCATCTATGAATACTCTAACTGCATTAAAAAGACCGTCACAATTTAAATATCTTCACTGTTGACCCACAGTCATGTTACCTCTGCACAAAAGAATTTACTCTCAAGATTCCTCATAGTCATTCAACCCAAAATATTGTCATAGGCCTCTAATTTAAATTAGCTTTGGTTCTTGTTTTGAATTATATGACAGTGACAGATAACTTTGAGCATTTACCTTTGGATAAACGTTCTTACCTTTTTGCATGTTTTTACTACCGTGTCAAAAGAACATTAATCCTGAAAATGACACTTCCTTAAACTTTGATGGAATTATAATATTAGACCAACTTTCTTTGCTGTGCTGCAGAATGCAGAATGCTGTAAGAAGTGACTCATCATAGCAGGTGTTTTAGTCTGCAAAGTCAGTTGGTACTCTCAGCACTGCACCCTGCAGGGTTGAGAAAACCAGCTGGTTTGCAATGGCAAAAAACAAGACTTTTGACACTTATAAAAACTGTAGGAAAAATATGGCTCATTTTGAGAAAAAATTACAACTGAAGCTCTATATTCTGTGCTACTCAGGTGCTTACAAAATTCATCTTTTGATATGCTTGATTTATATTTTCCAGTGGACAGATTCATGTCCTTGTAAAGACTTAACTGAGAAACTGAGATAAATAATGAGCTATATTCAGGGGTAGGTAAAAAGGGTAGACTGAAGCAAAAGAGTTCAGCACTTCAAATTAAATGTGTACTAAATTCAAAACATAGTTTTATTCCACTAATGACTGGGATGTGTGAAAGCAAAACTAAGTACTTGAATTAAAACAGATAGAAGAAAGTTTTTATAAGCATGGCTTAGCAGCTATGATATTCTTTTCTGACATATCCCCTTTAATTAGATTGTTTCAACAACAAAAAAAAAATTTAAAACCATATTATTATTTCTGTGAGTATTCATGACAATTGCTTTAACCATTTCAGCAGACATAAGAAAAGTCTTTTATGTTTATAGTTAGTTTAAAGCATTGACAATAACAAAGCTGAGTTACCAGTGTAAACAATTTTTAAATCTCTATGACATTTGGTGGAAAGCTAAGAAGAAATTAACATTTTCATTTTGCTAATATTCTTCCCATCCTATCTCACAACCTGCAAATGAATTTGGTGTACCTCTCTTCAGAAATCTATCAGTCACGATTCACCCTTTGGATACTGGAATTCAAGAAAAAATGACAATCCGACCTCCCAGACTGGAAGGTCATTTTTATTTTGGATAGTGCTACATGGCACTGGAAGCACACACATCTGCTGAGCTGATGGCCGCCTGCCCACTCCCAAAACAGCAAACCAATTTTGCTAGGGTACAGATGGCAGCTGAAGATGTATTGCATACCCATCACTGCAGAGGCAAATTCCACCCTCCAGGAAAGTTTTGTTGCTAAATCACTGTGTGCCAGTTTGTACTTGATCCTGTTCCCTCAGTAAGACAGGACAGTAGAGTGAAAAAGGCAAAAGATACGGTGGCGCTTGGTGTAGCAGAATAGATTTGTTGTGACAAAACAAATGCTGGAGCCCCAATCCCTGCAAGAGCAGAGAGAGCCAAGCTCCAGGCAGAACCTGTGAGCCCAGGATTAACTCAGAGGCAAACACTTCAAGAGAGGCTAAACCACAAGGCTGACAGCCTTGTCCAAACCACAGGGCTGAATTCACGCTGAAAAGCCTGTGAAAAGGCAAAGGTCTGTGAACTGACCAGTCAGAACTGCTGACGACAGGAGGTGTGTGCTCTCTGTTGCATGGCGCAGCCTAAGAGCTGTGATTTTAGACTCCGTGTCATTGTCAAGCAATGTCAAGGTGCCTGCACGGTGCTTGGAAAGGGTAGGCAGCCCATCCTCCATCAGGATTATCATGTTCTTCCCATCCTCCTTTTGGGTGTTTCATGCACCTGCTTGCTTATACACATGGCCTGCATGCTCTTTCTCTGACTTTTTATCATAAAACTGTAGAGTGCTTATCTTTCATTTTCTCTCATGGTTCCTTGGGGTTTCTGTATTAATTGTAATTAATTATTATTTTGCTGATTTGATCACTGTATGAGATTTGACCACAAGGGAAAGGATGAACATTATCTTTTGAAGAACATAGAAAAAGTTAATATTGGATGAATCCCATAAAGGTGTCAAGAGAGACTTCAGCCAATGCTCAAAATGAAGTGTGGTTTTCCCAGTTATTTTTTCCCAGTACTTATCTGTCATTCAACTTGACTGAGCACTACACATTAAAAGTGCTCAGTTTCACATCTATGATAATTGTTGACGTGACTGAAATAAGAGTCCTGTATTCCCTTTTCTTTTTGAGCTCCTGGAATGAAGAATAATGGTTGCTACCACTCTCTGTATAGCCAAATAACAGTAAAGGTAAACAAGCACAGGCTGAGGTTAGTGCCCCACTAGATGAGCTAAAAATCAAAGGTACTGACCCATTTGGGTCATTAAAATCCCATGATCCTTTGTGTGAATGGAGAGACTTAGAGCTATGGATCAAAGTTTATTCCACAATGCTTCAGGGATTTTTTGACATTTTTCACTATGATGGCTAGTAACCAAGATGTCAGCTGGAAAGCATTTAAAGAACACTGACTTCCTTGACAAAGAAAAATACATCAGCATTTGTAACTTTTTTTTTTTTTTTTACCATTTTCCATTCTGTGAGAAAAATTGCAGGATTTTTCTGTCTTCCATTATTAATTTTAGGAAAAATACAACGCTCTCAGCTGATTTAGGTCATTTTGCAACTGGAATAGCTCTAGCAATACCCTTAGTTTTTTAACTCAGAGATGTCAAAACTTATACTAGGGACTCTGATCTGCCACAAATGGTCTCTGAATATCAGGTGGGTAGACCGTTGACCACCCCAAAAATTTGTGAGCTTTGAAGATAGAGTTGGTGTAAGATAGTCAAGTTGGTGCTGGTTACAAAGAGCATCCCGACTATATCTCTGAAAAATTGTTGATGTTTACTTCTACCCTAAAAAGTTTGATGTGAATCTTCATTTTAAGTAAAATATAAGCAAGATGTGATGATGACAGATTTTACCAAAAGGAATTTAAATAATTGTTATGTTTTGAAATTATGCTATTCATAATCAGCTCTGACCCATTCTGACTGTTTCTGAATTAATTTTCCCATTCCCATATTACTCTGAAATATTATTCAGATGAACTCATTACATGATGTTATTTCACATGAAACAAGAATAAGTCCTCACACCACAGAAATCTGGTTTTTTAGAGTTCCCATTTTCTTCCATGGGAAATTCTGCCCTTGAGCAGTACCATTTTCTTTGACAGCCAGCACCAAAAGCAGTACCATTTTCTCTGACCCGTTTCTGAACTGGTGATATCTGGCGTGTATTACTCTTTCAAAATAAAGGGAACCTATCTGTTTAGTTGAGGTAAGTACCTTGGAGGATTTAAGTGAGCTTTCTATAGAGTGTTCTTGTGTTTTATGGTATTTTTACACTTTTTCTTGGATTTTGGCAAACTCTGCTGTCAGTTCTCTTCATGCTAAACATAAACACAAATAAATATATATACCTTCAGTGGAAGAAACCTGGCAACAAAAGGAAGAAGAAATTTAAGCAGCTCATAGAAGCTATGTCCCTTTCTCCACAGAAACTTTAGAAATCTTCCTGCAGCAGATATTTAACAGCTGGGACACCTCCAGTGAAAGCTGTTTGCAGCTGAAGCTAATTTGTGATGCACCTTAAATAGGCAGAAATTTTTATTTAAGAGAGTGTTTTATTTAATTAACCTGTCACTACAAAAATCTGATAGACAAGACTGAAATTTATTTAACAAAATTAATAATGATTAATTATATATCTACAAGGTATTCCTTCTGCAGGCTCTGGAAACACTTTGGAGACTGCTAGGCCAATCTGAACTACGAGTAGGACTCTTACTACACTACTAAGTAATTACAGCAGTCTTTCTTTACTAGCAAAGCCATGAATGAGATTTTTTTTATTTTTAGAAAAGGAAGAAACACAAATTCTTCAGTTTTAATGGCAGAGAGGAATTAGATTTTCAGTACACTGGAAATTTAGGAGCAGCAATGGATTTAAAACTTTGAAAAGTATTGCTGAGACATATTTGCATTTTTAATAAGAATTTGTGATGAGGAACCTGAATGTTTGTTAAATATGTGAAATATAATCCTTTTATGCCATCCAGTTTGCGTATGTACATAAGATTATTGAATATGTGGAATCTGACTCTTTTCCCTGCTTTTGACACCCAAACTGCATTCCTGCCTCCAACAATATCAGATCTACCTTCACATTCATCATGACTGAACTATATTTTACCATTCTTGCACACAATTCTAGCCTATTTTTCATGATTATGCTATTCTGATATACTTGACAAAAAGAACAAAAAAATTAGACATATGACTCTATATTTTAAAGAGCTTTCTGGTTTCTGCAGAAACTCCATTTTTTAAAACAATACCTAAAACTTTAGTAGTATTTTTAAAAATAAGAAAAGTACTGGGACAGTAAGGTAATGCTAACTATAAAGCTGAATTTACTTTTCCTTTCCTGTCCTGAATCAATTTTCTCTGTTTCACTTCTCTTCCCTCTTTCTCCTGAGTATGCTATCTGCAGCATTCCTTCAAGCACTGTTCAACAGAGAAAAATCCCTTGTTTTAAAACGGATGTATTGCAAAGCTCTAGGCATTTTCAGGTAAGAAATTTTTTTAATAAATATTGCTCTCCTAATTTGCCTTTCATACAAGATAGGAATTTACACAAACTACTGGAATTTCCCATGCTTATTCCAAAGTGAAACTACACTTACTATTGAGCATTTTTATGGAAAAACTTTGCTTGTTTTCTTCACACAATATTTGTAACAGTACATAAGAGCCCAAAGTCTAGATCAAGTACAGCAAGCAAGCAGCTAAGCCTAGGCAAACCTTCAGCTCCTGGCTGAAGAAAAATGCATTTTTGCACCCAACATCTAAACCTTAGATTCTGCCCCTGACATGAGTTTTCCTGAGCAAATAGCTGGGACCTGCCTTTTCCTTTGCAAATAGACCCTTATCCCATAATAGCTTACAGGCTGGAGAAAACAAGATTTTACAGGGACTCTACAGCTACATGCAGCTCATGCCAGGAGATAGCACAAATCAGGAGACCAGGCATGACACTGTTAGAGCTGTGCCATGGTGTACTGATATCCAGGGTTAGCAGTATGAGGAGGTCTTGATTTTGTATATGATTTTAGTTCTGTATTTATTAATATATGAGATTGTTTATGTAACATTTTTTAAAGTATGTTTTTATTGTTTTCTCATAAACATTTTTTAAAGTATCTTTTTATTGTTTTGCCATAAGCTTGCTGTGTCTGATGGGCTTTGTTCCATTACCCTCCCTCTGCAAAAAAAAAAAAAAAAAAAAAGGGAAAGTTGTGATAAGTGGAGTCTTGATTGAATTAAATCTTTTGGTGGCCCTGCATGGAGTACAGACTGCACCTCCATTAGGTGAGAGAAAAGGATCAATGTAACACCTGCACTGATCTAATTTGCATGTTTGAGCCACTTCTATGATCCTCATGTATAAAAGGCAACCTGCTTCAGGAAAATTGTAGAGATGATGAATTAACAATTTCTTGTCAGCATTCTCTAATAATATTGTGTTGAATCCCTGTCCTAAATTCACACAGCATGGAGGGAAACACCACTGCCAAAATCTTATTTGTACTTTGTGGCTGTAGGTACACACATGTGAACAGGATTTAAACTCACCTTCTTTCAGTTTTTCTTTCTTTCCCCAAACTGCTGCTGAGGAATCATTTTGATTTAAGGATCCTCTCTGAACTGTTTAAATGTCCATAGTAAGGAAAGCTATGTTTACTGGTTCTATAGGGTTTTTATTGCTTGTTTTACAGCAAATTACTCTGAAAAAAAGAATTACTGTGAAGTGTTAAAACTGATCTGTTTCCTTGTCTGTGCACATGTGGGTGTTTGCCTGTGTGTACATGTGCTCTTTGGAAAAATACTTGTCAATTAGTTGGAGGGAGATGAAAAACAGAGAAATCTGCAGAAATTTAAAAGAGTATTTTGAAAGCATCTTCTCTGCCCCACTTAACTGATATAAGAGTCGGAAGCTGTTTTCAAGAGCTAAGGCTGAAACCTGAACTATCCAGACAGCCACCAGCACTGACATTCAGCTCTCAGAAGTTTCACAGAAGTATTCCTTACTCTGTGTAATTTTCCTTTTTCTTTTAATGTTTGAAAGCTGATTTAAAAAATATATTTCTTTTATTTCCAAATTTTGCTCAATAATTTCTTTAGGCTTTACTTTAAATGACCCAGAAGATATGTTTTGATTCATGCTGAATTACTTCCTTGACCACGTGATAAGTTCAGCATATTTCCTTCTCTTGTTTTAAGCAGGACATATTCTGTTAGCACATCAGGTCTGTTGAACATATTCAATGGAAGGAATTAATCTATTTAGTAAAGAGAAGCTGCAAAAAAATGCTGTGAAGATGAAGATATCTCAATCCACCATATTGGCTAATCCAGCTAGTAAGGTCTAATGTCCCCAAAATTAAAGCATCGTAGAAAATATTTCTGAAGTGAAATCCTACCTCTGATCAAAGTTTTCCTTACAGGGAAAGTATTTACTGAACTCCATCAATGCTTAAGAAGAAGTGTGGGCATATATACATAGAATGACCCAGTTTCCTAATCCAGGGTAAGGGTACAGAAAACAGATGCAGTTGCAAGTTTGGAAGTGTTTATATAAAGTCCAGCAGATGCACTGGGACTTTCTTATATGTTTTACCAATTATTTATTCAATAGTTTTGAGTAAATTATTGGGGTTTGGTTTTAATATACCTTTGAAAATAAGTAAAATATTTGAATTGCTGTCAGAGGCAACCTATCACATGCCAATAAAACAAAATTTAATCTCGCCCAGGAACTCGACATCAAGTGAATTCTTCTTTCCTTCCAGATGAGGTACTAGAGAAAGGAGGATTACAAATAAGCTTTGGAGACTAGGGATATCAACAGAACACTGCATGCAAATTGGGGTACAAGCCTGCTTGCAGACTGTTGTCTGAGTTGAATACTAAATAAGCAGGGAGCTAGTGAAACTGTATGAGATTGGATGTAGTTGGTGACATTGTGGGTTTCAGTACACGCATGAAAGGGCAGATGACAACTGTGTTCTGAATAAAATAAGGAACGTGGACTTTGGGATGCAGAATGTTTTTTTTAAAACCCAAGGTGAGAAAAGATGAGTGGGTGCAGGGATCTATCAGCAAGTTGCGGAAAGGGCCATTGTTACAGAGTGGATGCTGAAAAGGTGCACAAAAATTGCAAGTGGAGCTCAGAGTTCATGGCATATATTGATGCTAAGAGTGGAAGTTACTTCAGGAAGAAATAAAACCAAAAGGCAAAAGACAGAGAGGAAATAGAAGGGAAAACTCCTGTGGCCAACAGGAAGAGAAGTGATGGAGGTCCCCAGGCAAGCAGCCAGCCCAAGGTTCCTCTCCAGTGCAGCAGGGTTTCCCCATAACACTCTCTTGCAGTTGAGACACAGTTTCCACATTCAAACTATTGTTGATGGCTCCTGACTCTGTGCTCGTATCTCTGATGTGCTGACTGGGGCTGGCTGCATCCTCACTGCTACACTCAGTGAAAGCATACCCCAAAGACCCAAACAAGGGGAAAAGAGGTCAAGACTGAGTGTTTCTCCTGCCTGACACAACTGCTTCTTTTGAGAACCCACCACAGACACACTAACGACTCGGTGCAAGGCCACGAGAACAGATCATGGAGAGGAAAATCCAGGCTCAGGGATATGGGACACCCTGTCCAAGTGTCTGGGGTGATGGGCAGCCCACCATTGCTGGGGGAAGGCAGCCTGTACATCTGCAGACAGGAGGGTCTCAGTACAAAGGAGTCTACGTCATCCAAAACATTCTGCAGCACTCTGCACGCACACATCAAATTAGCACTGAGCATCGCCATTGTCTGATGAGGCTGTAGCGTATGAAAATTCGCTTCTGAGCTGTGAGTCATAAAACAATTTTGTTGGTGCAGCCATTTATCGGCCTCAGCCCTCTAAAATTAGATACTTGGAATCCAAATCAGCAAAACATTTTCTACATATGAATGGAATTCATGCAAAACTTCAGATCCAAAATTTAAGTTTTCTTTTCCTTGTCTTAAGGACCATCGTAATTTACCTATCATGTACAAATCTTAAAATGTCTTAGAAGACAATGGAAAAATTCAGAAAAAAATTAATTAGTTCAAGAGCTTTCAGTGTCCAGACATTTTTGAACTTCTTTTAACAAAGAGCTTGCATAGTTTCTTTCTCCTTACTTTAAATATTTTAGACTTTTAGTGTCGTTTATGGTGATTAATATCATAAGACAGAGTATGTTAAAATTTAATATGTGTGCTCTTACAGTGCTTCCACTGAAATAAACAAAGAGCAGTATAGTATTTTCTCTTGAAAATCCAATCAATTCTCTTAGTTTCTTTGTAAACAAAGATAAACAGCTTTATTCTTATCTAGCTTCAGACTAACTTTTGTGAAAATAAAATAAAATAAAAAGAAAACCCAACCAACACACCAAACATCCCCACAAATTGACGTACTCCCTCAAAGTACTCCCTCATTCACATAAATGCTTTATTCTCAGCCACTAACGTATGCACTTGAAATACATCTTCCTTGCTCTCTATTTATCCCCATTGTCACTTTTATATGCTAGCCATTTAGAATCTTTAGAGATTCTGGGATTTGGTAGTCTTTGTCTAACAAACAAAGTAGGAACCTGTAAGCAATACAGATTCATATGCTAAGAAATGCAGATTAAATTAATCAAATTTATACCAATGTATGGCAATATTTCATATTGTCATTTTTGCTGGTATTTATATCCTCGAGCTCTGCACTTGACTCATAGTTAACACACTGTGTCTTGATTACAACTTTTTATGCAGGTTTGAAGGTTACTTTCTAGCTTTCTGATGTGCTACATACAAAAATGTCTGTGAACTTTTTTACATTCTTTTATAAATTTGACTGCGTTTTCAGAAAAGTAAGTTCATTTTTATTGCTCTTGGTTGAGCTAATTTTAAACACAATCTGCACTCTAATAAAACTTACACAGAATCACAAAATGGGTCAGGTTGGAAGGGACCACCGTGGGTCATCTGGTCCAACCTGCCCACTCAGACGGGGTCATCTGAGAGTGCATTGCACAGGATTGCATCTAGACAGTTCTTGAATATCTCCAGTGAGGGAGACTCCACAGCCTCTCTGGGCAATCTGTTCCAGTGCTCACTCACCCACACAGTAAAGAAGTTCTTCCTCATGTTCAGGTGGAACTTGCCGTGCGTCAGTTCCTGCCTATTGCCTCTTGTCCTATTGCTTGGCACCACAAAGAAGAGCCTGGTCCATCCTCCTGGCACCCTCCCTTCAGGTACTGACAGATATTGATCATGTCCCCTCTCAGGCGTCTCTGCTGAGGCTGAAAGGCTCAGCTCCTTCAGCCTTTCCTCATAAGAGAGATATTGCCGTCCCTTAATCATCTTTGTAGCCCTCCATTGGACTCACTCCAGGTGCTCCATGTCTCTCTCGTCCTTAGGAGCCCAGAACTGGACACAGCACTCCAGATGTGGCCTCACCAGGGCTGCATTGAAAGGCAAGATCACCTCCTCAGACCTGCTGGCAATGCTCTTCCCAATGCACCCCAGGATACCTTTGGCCTTCCTGGCCACAAGGACACACTGCTGGCTCACAAACAACTTGTTGTCCAGCAGGACCCCCAGGTCCTTCTCCATGGAGCTGCTGCTCAGAAGATCAGCCGCAGCCCATGCTTGTGCATGGGATTATTCCTCCCCAGGTGCAGGACTCTGCATTTGTCTTTGTTGGATTTCACAGTTCTTCTCTGCCATCTCTCCAGCCCATCGAGGTCCTTCTGATGTTCTGCACAGCCCTTTGGGGTACCAGCCACTCCTCACAGACTTGTTTTGTCAGTGAACTTGCTGAGGAGGCATCTGCCCCTTCCTCCAAGTCAGTGACAAATAAGTTTTGGTAAATTAAAAAATACTCAGTCCAGCATTGAACCTTGAGGGACACCATTAGTGGCAGGCCTCCAACTAGACCCTGTTCCATTCATTACACCCTCCAGGATCTGCTGTGCAGCCAGTTCTCAATTTACCTCACTGTCCACTCATCCAGTTCACTCTTCCTGAGTTTGCGTATGAGGATGTTGTGAGAGACAGTGTCAAAAGCCTTGTTTTGTCTATTTTGGTTACTTCTCCTTTCTGAGGTTGTCTCTGGATTTTCAAGCACCAGTGAATATATATTTTTTCACACCAAATACTCATTTGAAAGAAGGCATGAGAAAAAATATATATATTGTAAATGTTTTTGTATTTAATAACTAGAAGACAGTCAGACAATCTGTAAATTCATTTTAAAAACACTTATAGCTTTGTTTGTTGAATGCAGCAATTAGAAAAAAAAAACCAACAAAACCAGAGTGAATGCTTTTTCTAAGGCTTATGAATGGTTGCAAATGTGAAAGCATGCATAAAGCAGGAAAAAATGCATACTCTAATGCTACCTAGACCAGAGATATAGCAAGGGTTTAGTCACAAAGATTGACAAAATATTTGAATTGTAGATATCAAAATGGATATCAAAAATGTGTTTAAAGTAGTCACACTGAGGTTTTCCCAACTTCTCTGTGCCTTCACTGTGCCTTCACAGTTTTTCTTTTCCTTTCTGTCATCAAATTCACACTGCGTTTTCAAAGGGGTGGTTGAACAGTGCCCTGTTTCTGCATTGTAAGGCATAACAGCAATGTACTGTGGTACAATGGATTTACTTTAAGGCATTATAAGATAACAGGGAACTTCTAATGAGCTCCATTTATCACTCTGAAGTGAAAAATTCACCCACACTATACAGGGAGAGAAAATATTAAACCCTTGCTACAATACTGAGAAAAAAAAAAGAAAGAAAACTCAATTGGTCTTGAACTCTTGCTTCTTGCAGTAAAAAGAATAAATTACATGTTCTATAGGGTCTACAGTTTAAATATAGAACCACAAAGAAATACTCAATTTAACTCTGAAAGTGCTGTTAGTTCTGCAGAGCACAACATAGTGATAGTGCCTCACACTTCTGGACGTATCATGGAGGAGCCAACACTGAGGTTCTTCCCTGCCAAAAGCTGCATAGGATGTTGCAGATACACCCATAGGTTTCTACAGACTCATGGGCTTGCCACAAGACTGACAAATTGACATCTACTTCACATTACCCCCAGAAGGCAACAGTCAATAGCAGGGCTGACATTGTTCATTATAAGCAACATGTATCACAAAAACTACACATTCAGCAAACGTGCAGATGATGTCAAATTAGGAATGACACCAGGTCAGGTGGTATTATCTGCAGCAGAATAAACACTGTCAAACCTGTAGGAAGATAACAAGCACATGCAGCTCCAGGACTGCTGCAGACAAGGCTGGGCAGTATAAAGAGCCACTTTAACTTTGTACACAGGTTCTGTCTGCATCAGCAAAGGCCTGGGCTTGTGGTTGATATTTCTCTCACAGTCATCCATGTGGGATTTTTACACATTTCACTAAAAGTTCTGTATTGTTGGGGCTCTGAGAACCATTTCTAACCCCCAGTGCGATTTGCTCCAAGATTGCTCCAAGACTGACTTCTGAGATTAAGATATTACCATGAAATCCACAAACAAATAAATCATTCTGAATTAGAGCTGAATTTAAAACATGTGCAATTAATATGACATGGGGCACATACTGGACAAGAAAACACTGAAGACCATAAACAATGCTGTACTGGTTTGTGTGAAAAAAAATATATGAGGATATAGCTAAGCAAGCGAAGTTTAAACACAAGGGACGAAAGTCACAGACAATCTTCAAAATGTCATCCCTACTTGAATTTGCAGTCTTAATAAATTGTTTTGTTGTTGCTGCTGCTGGTTTTATGTAGCAAATCTATTCTTTTTCTTATTCTGGCCTGATTTCCTCTACCTTCCTGCTGCAGATCTTTTGGATAAGAGGATATAAAAATCTCCGAGAAGCAGGAAATTAGCTTCCAAAAATAAGACTATCCAGCACTATGAAGCTTTCTTAGAGATAGAAATAAGGGGAAGAGTTAGTAATCACTTCCACATTGCATTCCTGTCCTGGACTGTGTTGGTTCCCCTCAATTTTTCTATTTCACTCTCTCCTGCATCTGTATGTGAATCAGGATGTCCCACAATGTTGATGCTGAAATCCATCTCAAGTTCACAACTACCTTCTATCTCTACTTCCTCATCAGCCCTTCTAGCTTTGACAACGTCAACATTGCAGGGCCTATATCCCTGGTATATTGATAAGCAAAATAGTAAATTTAAGATTTTAAAAGCTTTGCAGCCATTGGAAATTCTGCTCTTAGTCTCAGTGAGACTGAGATGTTCTCCTGAATAAGCAATACAGGCTGGCCTGTTGGTTCTAATAATCCTTTTCATAATTAATATTATTACTTGTATTTTGTTCCATCATCATTTTCTTAAACTTACTTTAAGAGGTAGCAAAATTTCCAGTTCACTGTATCACATGGGCACTGCAAACAGGCAATCTTACACTGAGAGTGTAAAGGTGTTTTAGCACTTGTTTATTAAACTATCATAGTTTATCATTGGTATTTGCAAAGCGTTTCCTTGGTAGAAAGTAATTCTACATTGCCATGAGTCACAGAAAACAGGTTTCTGTCATGAACCATCCTTGGCCTTCTCTGCACATATTTAATCAGCAGAGACACAGATTTAGGCTGGCCTGGCTTATAGCCACATGTCATTGGAGTAGGGCCCAGTGTTGGAAACCAAACTTCTGACCAAAGTCAGTTTGAGTGAGCAATCACTAGTTTGTGACTCCTGACAGACTAATTGCTATGTGTGGGGCTCCATAATAATTTGTCTATATTGATCCTGACTATGCTGCGTGAATTGCTAATCTAATACCCTGGAAATCCCTGTGTCATGCTCTATTTAGCTGCATAAATGTGCTTTCCATTTATTGTAGAGCTTTTACAATGACGGTTGTTCTGCATGGTTTCAGGAAACAGTATTGGGGAGTAAGAACAAAGAGGGATTCTAGCGGTGATGCATCTGCAATCAGCCAGCTCTACCAAAATTTTCAGGCAGCATTACAGATGACAGTACTACAGCTGCTTGTCTCAGTTGTGTGAGCTGTTTTCATTGTGTAGCAAATCTTCAGTATCAGTGTGAAGTTTTGTGACTTGTAAGAAACGTCTTTATATTATTACCATATTAATAGTTTTTTGTATGCAATTGCCATTGTTTTGAGCAACACCCTGGGGTAGCTTCTATGGAAGACATTTGTAAATATTTTCATAAACCATTATATTTGCTTAAGTAATCAGGAAAAACAGCCATCAGCATCATTTTATACCATTCTCCTGGGCATGGAGACAACTTTTCCTTCATCAAGGAGAAATACTGGGAGACGAATACAGATAAGTAAGACAGCGGCAAAGATGATAGTTTGGAGTGTGGTTGTGAAAGGGTCTGTGAGACCATGAAATTTTTAGAGATAAACTGAAAAATAGAAAGAATGAGGAGGTTTTCAACCATTTCCAGTGATTTCAGACACATAGCATGTAAAGTCTACCTTAAACAATGAGAAATAGACAATGAGTTAGAGTAGAGATATTTCTGTGAATGAGCCTGATCACGTCACAGCAGTTGAAAATGCTGAAGATAAAAAAGAGAGGGAAGAAGAAGGAGGAGTACAGAATGAAGGGGGGAGGATGGCATAAAAAAATGTGCATTGTCGCATGTTGTAACAATATTGGAATAAAAAGCAGAAGTGGATTTTTTTACCTAAATGAAAGACAAATGAAGTAGGAAAGAAGGAAAAGTAATTCACACCATAAAAATTGCTAGCATTGCTGGAAATAGAGTCAGGCATGTTAAGCTATAGGTCACTTCTGCTTAATTTTCAAAGCACAACCTGCCTGCCACTGTAATAATTTTCCAGCTCTGTAGCATCACAGAGTCATAAAATCATTCAGGCTGGAAGGGAATTCTCACCTTCTGCTCAAAACAGAGTCTACATCAAGTTCAGACTAGGTTTCTGAGGTTTTTGGCCAGGTGGGTCTGTAAAACTTGCAAAGAAGGGGGTTGTGGAATCTCCCTGGGTAACTTGCTCCTGTTCTGCGTACCGACTTGTTTTCTCCTCGCCATGGTCTTCAGCAGAGAGCCTGGCTCCATTTCCTGTGTCACCACCATGCAGGTGTTGCAAGGCTGCTGTCAGGTTCCCCCAAGGCCATCTCTGCTCCAGGCTGCACAACCCCAGCTCCCTCAGCCTCTTCTCTCAGGGCAAGTGGTCCCATCCCTTAAGCATGTAGGTTCCCTCCAAGGAACTCATTTCAGTTTATCCTGGAATCCCTCCTGGGCAGAGCAGATCATAAGCTGTTTAACAAGTGCTGAGGGAAGGAGAACAATCCCTTCCCTCTTAGCACAGCCCAGGATGATGTTGGCTGGTGCTGGTGCCAGGGTTTACTGCTGGCTCTGCCTAAGCTCACTGCCCACAAACTTCATGAGGGTTTATTCTTCCTCCCCTCCTTCACAGGAGTTTTGATTGTCTGCAGAAGGCCAAAAATTGGCTTAAACCAAGCACCTTCATATTTCTAAGCACCTATCGGAACCTGTCAGTCATCGCAGTCATAGGTCTTCTTAGTCATAAATGACAAATGGCCAAAGGTATCTGTTACTTTATAACTAGTTCCAGTATTTTTATGTCAACACTGAAATATAAATTAATGCAAATGTTAATGCAAGTTCTGTTGCATTTTAAAACCAAATGAATATACAATGGATGGCATCGCATGTCATGGGAGCCACTCTAACTGAACATGAAGGGAAAATGTTCGGGGAAAATGTTACCTCATGCAATCAAGATACTCTGCTGCTGAGCTCTGCCCAAAAATGCAACTACATCTGTCAAGTGGAGCCGAACGAAAGTCTCTGAAGCCAGTGCAGGCGTTTCTTTTCTTCCAACCTTGGCCATTACAGCTGAAATTTCACTACATCACTCTAAATGAGAGAAGGGGGAAAAAATAGTGTCTGTTCTTACATGCTCCATCTTAGATCCCCTGCTTCATAATTGCCTTCATTTGATATCATTAGAGCAACATTTAAGGTGCCTGAATCAAAGCCTATGTTGCACTGCTAATCTGCAGAGCTCATTGCAGGGTGAACATCCTGGAGACAGAAGTGGTTTAAATATAGATCAGATTTACCTCTGCTGATAGGTACACCAGGCATTGTGGGCTGGCTGGGAGCTTGGTATCGGTAATATTTTTCGTTCTTCCTTTTTATCATTTAGATATGTTTCTTTTAGTGGAAAAGCATGAAATATAGTAAAATGATCCCACTGATTTTTCTCTCAACTTCAGTCTTTGAAAACAAAATGAGGAAAACTTCTTTGGTTTTTTCCTCTTTCTCTTGCAAATGAAGTTAATATTCACCAAAATGACAGCCTTGTCAAGTTGTTGGGTTTATGACATCATTTTGAGTTTGTGTATTTAGTGTTTTCCAAAAAAAAATTTAGTATTACAGCTTAGTTATATGGTATTTTATATCCAATGTAAATATGTATTTGAAAGAAAATTATTTCAACATGGCCCTGTCCAAATGACTTTGGCATGCAGGAAGTGAAATGGTGCATTTGGGTGAAAATTTAAACTCTGTCAGTGGAGAAAATATGTTATAAAATCAAAATTTAAATTGTGTTACTGAATTAAGGGACATAATTATGAATTTCCTCACACGATTTTTATTCTACAGATATAAGCCTCTGAATACTCTGTACTGACACTTAATTTGAAAACCTCTGCAGTGCTGGCTGATTCATTCAGGCTTTCTCATCTCTTCAAAGCTGCAGAAACAATTCTTGAGGACTTATACCTTCTCCTTCTAATCATTAAAAATAAAAATGATGTATGAATTGGTGAATCTTTGCCCTTGATAACATGGGATTTTCATATTTACTGTTGAAGTTCACTTATATCCAACCTCATTAGTTAGACTTTTCAAAAGACTTGTATTTTGTTCCCTACTGTAAGTTATGAGTCTAGGAGCCTTATTAAACCAAACACTGCCATTTTATATATAGTTCAAATATACATCATGCAAATACACATTAAGTAGGGAATAACCAGGTTAACAGATAAATAATAGTGAAATTAATGAACATAAATTCAAACTGGGAAAATCCAACAGAATTTCACTTTTGCATCAGAATTCTAATATAGCACTATTCTGGACAGATATATTTGGGGTAACTGCATATCGTCCAGTTTAATTAAGCACTCATACTTCGATCATGGCTAAAAATATAGAGAAAAGATCAGTGTCATACTATAAAGTAGATAAAGTATTTTATAAGGCATTTTATTTACCTGATTTTATAAGGTAGGAACCACTTAAATTAACTAGCTGTTAATTAATCTGTGCTGTTAATTTTTGTCTTAATTAATGATATGCTAAAAATATTACATAGTTCTTTTATGGTAATGATGCTAATTTGTATTCAAGTGTCCTTCTGTAATAAAGACATTCTTTGCTTTTTCAAGGAGTTGTAGGAAATCATACAAATGAAAATACAGCGATTGTATCCGAACTTGTAGGAGAAATGACATAGGTGTGTTTCTTAAGACTATATTTGGTCTGCTGGAGATTACATTAAACTTGATTTATTAGTTGCATTAAATAGAGAGCCATCAATAGGTCAGATCCCTAAATGCAGCACTTTGGCATGGAGGACAGTGCAGATAGGTTACCTACTTTAACTATGGGTCTGGCCCACAGTTCAAAAGACAGAATATTCCAGGGACCTCCATTTACTCAAGGTTATGAGTGGAACACAAATTCACTCTTAACAGACAAAATATATTAGAAGAGTAAAAATCATTAGGCTGATTAGAAATATAAGGAATTTAAATGACAAGTCAGATGTGTATAAGCATTTGAAACTTAATAATGCAGAAATTTACTCAATAGGATTTTGAAAGCTTAAAAAGCGAAGAATTCAATATTCAAAACTCTCATCCAAAAGCCTATCCATAGCTTGAGCTTTTTCGTTATTTAGGTGTGGTCATTGAGATAAGTTGCCTATATCAATATACTGAATCTTTAGAAGGGTACTGGAATGGTCAAGATACTGTGAACTGTTTCCCTGTGTCAGGGAAAACATTTATAGTAAAGCTAAAGCAGACATACTCCCTGCTATAGCAATGGCACCACATGTTACACAATTGGGAAAGAGAATTCCCTTAGAAAATAATGGGAATTTTCTTTCTTTTTCAGCAGTCACTCAAAGTAATGGGGTGTTGTTGTTGTTGAGTTTGTGTTCGGGGGTTTTTTTACATGTTATTATTCTTAACATATGTTGATAGTGTACATAGATCTAAGGCAATTAACGAAAATATGGCTGTAAATTCAGGCTCAGAAAGACAAATCAGTTATTTTTTAGAAATATCTTGTGACTAGCCTGTGTTTTTTTATTGACACAAGCACTTCATCAATGCTAAACAGTTTTCTCAAATAATTTCAAGGAGATATCAGAACTGACAATTTCTGCTACCATATTTGCCTCTTAATGAACTTTCTGAAAATGCAGGCTCCTGCTATTCCAGTGTCTGACTGGAAGTGGCATATTTTAAATTTGCTGCTCTTCTCTGTCCTGTAAAATACTTCAGAGAAGGAGGGGGATGTGGGAAACAGCATCTAGGCTCGGAAAACAAATAGCTGAGGGCAGAAAACACAGGCGACCTCTCAGCTTTTACATTAGAAGCTTAGGTAGAAGTGCCTCCTGGGTTAGTCCCTCCTCTTTGGCTCCCAGGCTGCCTGTGAGGGTGCTCCAGGAACAGCTGGCTGTGCAGACACCAAAGACAAGACCAAATCCTGCCCTCTTCAGTGAAAGCATTGCCAGGCTGACCTCAGCTCACTACTTCAATCTCTTCTTTCAGTCCTGCACCTTTTGCAGACCACACTCCCTTGCATTGCCCAGTCATGGGATTCAGCTTGACAGTCTTGTCATTTGATAATTTTACAGAGAGCATCACTGTAGTAGAGTTAGCCTCTGACTATCAGTCTTGCTACCAAACTACTATTTAGAAAGTCTGCTTTTAGGCCATCCTATCCCTGCTTTTAACCTTTTCTGTCCACATGTAGAAAGCTGAAGCCAGAGGAGGCACATGCATGAGAACTTTCCTCAAAGCAGTGCGTAGAAGTACAGGTAGACTTTACTTTGCATTCCCTGTGTCCATGAAGGCAAAATGGGTTACTCTTCTGCAGCTGCCCCTGCTCTGCTTCTCCCAGTATCACCCAGAAGATTAAGAACAGGACTTTTCCCTGTGCTGTTTCCCTAATAATTTAAGAGCTGTGACTGACAATTAATAGAAAAGTAGGGTGAAAAATACACTCTGCTGGGTAGAAAAATAGTATAAGCTGGTGATAAAAAACTTAAATTTTTTTTACCAGAATATTCATTCTAATGTGTTACTGCTGATACAGTCAGTGTTCTCTCTTTCTCTGCATCTCTTCCTTCATCTTCCATTTTAGTATACTGCTGTCTTGGCTTAGGAAGCAACCTGTGTTGCACAGCAAACTAGTTATACCTCCATGGCTAAAAGACTTGAACTAAGGTATAAAATAATGTGGGCGCACTGGGTGAAATAAGCTCCAGGCCAGTCTCAGAGGCTCAGGAGGCAGCTCTTGCTTCCAACAAAATGATTAGCAGATACTGAACTATAAACACTACAGTGCAGCAGAGGGTTTTTGGTTTTTTTTTTCCTGGAAGCCTGACACTAAGGGAGAAGATAAACAAGACTGGGCCTCCTTCAGACGAAGGTGCATGGGAAAATTACTTAGAGAAGTTCTTGGACTGATAATTTCAGAAATCTGGCTACACCAGAGATAACTTTCATTTGAACCTAAGCGTGAAATTAGGGATTGAGACTGGAGCATGTCTCTTATGAGGAAAGGCTGAAGGAGCTGAGCCTTTCAGCCTCCAGAAGAGACGACTGAGAGGGGACATGATCAATATCTGTCAGTACCTGGAGGAAGGATGCCAGGGAGATAGACCAGGCTCTTCTTGGTGGTGCCAAGTAATAGAACAAGAGGCAATAGGCAGGAACTGACGCACGGCAAGTTCCACCTGAACATGAGGAAGAACTTCTTTACTGTGTGAATGAGTGAGCACTAGAACACAGTGCCATAGCTGCTTGCTTTTTAATTACCTCTGGGGATAGTGAATCAACCACTTCCCAGGGCAGCCTGTTCCAGTGCTTGACACCCCTTTCAGTAAAGAATTTTTTTATTAATATGCTATAATACACCAGCATATTAGTATTATAGAAAATAATTCACCTTTTTTTCCTAACAAACAATCGCTCACAGAAGACTGCAACGTGTTTACATGACCCCTCACAACAATTTCTGAATTAATCTTGTGCACAGAGTGACTTGTATGTCAGACATGGCGAAATAATTTAAAATCAGGAGTTAGGGTGCAATTCATGTTTTATGCTACAGCGCCATCTAGAGTAAGGATGAAATATCTTGTGGTAAAGTTTCTATTTTATCAGATGTTAAATCACAGTGGGCTTGAATTTACAATTGTCTGCGGATTTGGCATGTTATTCCCAATTTGCAACACCAAAACTGCTTATTTTCTGATTAATGAATAAAAACCTTTGCTTTCTCATCTGTTCTTTTTCTTAGGCTTCCTCACTTGTTCTTATTTTATGGGCTAACTTGTGTACTTCTTAATTTTATAATAATTTAATAGTCTGTGATAACTCTTTACAATTGTATAAAACTTAAGAAGTATTTAGATTACATTAGTTGTTCCAAAAAAAGCAACAACACACAACTTAAATCCTGAGTTGTGTTTCAACTTAAATCACATGTTGTGTTTCAAGCCCAGATCTCCCTGCTCCCTCCTTTTATCATGACAGGAAGGTATTTGCTACCAAATTATTTATCTCACTGAGTCACCATCCTAGTCCAGTGGTCATCTAAATGTATGTAAGCTCACTCCCAAGTTCTCACTTAGAATAACTGATCAGCTTCATATGAGCACAGTCCCCAGAGACTTTTGCTTGTTCATTGTTCTAAACAGGAGAACAGAAAAAGTAAAGGTTTTCTTCCATACCATTCAAGTTTCTGGAAGTAACTTATCTGTAGAGGGCACTATCATGCAAAAATATCTTTCAGTCTGGTTGACCATCTTTATCCTCCATCTCCTCAAATCCTTGTAACTCCACAGCATCAGTGCATCCCTCGTATACATTTAAATTTAGAATTTCTGCTAAATGTGCAAATTCTGCTGGACTTGCCTGTAGTTTAATAGGACTTTTTTATTTCTTTTTTGTTTATAATAGCTCCCTTTATTTTTCTTTTTCCTGTAAGGCTTACCTAAAGTACAGCAACTAATTTCCTTAAGCATTGGAATTTTTTTCATAGCAGCCTATACCAATTTGCACCATGGGATCCAGAAAATCTGCTTTTCCCTCCAAAATGGTACAAATTACAAAATTTTATTAGGTGACCAAAAGAAGCTTACTTTAAACCTTCCACTCTTTATTGCTTACCATCTAAGCAGTAGAAAAGAAACTGACACTTTCATGGATCAGAGCAGACACTGGACCGCATGAGGCAAAGTCCTCTGTTTTAATTTTTTCTTTTTACTATTATTAACCCTTCTATTCTGTAAAATTAAAAAATCGCTGTTGAAAAAAGAATGTAGGACAAGCAGGGGCAGCAGGTATGAGAAATTACAGGGAAGGTCTTTTTATAAACTTCTGCCCAGTGTCCCACAGTAAAACGCCTGCCCCAAATTCTGAACAATTCCAGCAGATTATTTTTCTTCTGACAATCTAGCATAATCTTAGGTGAATCACCTCATACTTTCTCCCGTGACGCACAGGAGTTTGACCAAAGAAACAGGTAGAATTAGAATAATAATCTTATTTAATTTAAGAGAAGAGCTCTGTGTATGGAAAGGCTCTGTTCTAAGTTGAAATAACAGCTCCTCACAAGCAGGATTTCACAGTTAATAACTTTACCTCCTGAGTGTCAGAAGTATATTGGCAGAGCTAATGAGAAGCTGTAAGAGTTGTACCAGTGGCCTAATGCAGATTCATAAGTGGAATAATTCCTGAAGGTATGTGTAATGTAACACACATCTGAAATGATAAAGCAGCTGCTCCACAGTTTGCTCCTTTTTCACAATAACCTTAGCAGAGGGCTCATGAATTGAAATGCCAACTATCGCTTCCTGTAAACTAGGCAGGGCAACAGAGGCAGCTAAAAATTCTCAAATTGTCTACAATTTATAATTTTGAGTGATTTGATGTGGCATTTATTTCATTTTTTCTAACTTTTTAACAAGTGCTGAGTCAATTTCAATACTTTTCTTGATCATAAAATCTTCCCAAGAGTGCTATTACATCTCTATATCTCTTCCAGATCTAAAAAAAATGGTGCCTTTTTAAGAGTGAGAGGATTTTATTATACTTAGACGAGTTACTTAAAGACATAAGGTTTGAGACAATTACAAAGCATTACACTGTCTGGTCTGATTTCCCACGTCTGACACACTTTTCATTTTTGTACCGTTACCCTACCCATTTTGTGAATTATGACAAACCACCAAAATTATGTTTAGACAAAGTTTGAGCAAGATTATCTGATCTTTTTGTAGCTGAACATCAAATAAGGAAACAGCAAGGACCCTAGACATGACTGGATTCAGCCACCTGTCCATCCTAATCTCAGTATGGCACTGCCCTTTCTACACTCCAGGACTGCTGTCATGTTCTTACATATGATGCCTCTGGTTCTTCCCCTGTGTGTAAATAGGGATGAGCTTTAAATACATTTAATGCCTCATTTGTGGCATCATTGTGCCTCCTGGCTTGGTCTTGATTCTGTGACAGTGGGAGAGGAAGTATCCATCACTTCTAGTCAGCCCCAGCTATTAATTGTGCTGTCTTGTTTTGAATACAAATTCTCTGGCTTCAGATTTCACATGCTACTTCTTGTTGCCTTTCTCTGCTGCATGTTTTCTCCTCCTGTGGATATTAAGGTTCTGTTCAAAAAAATCATAGTTTTGCCCTTTTTCTTCATTAAATAAACTAGTTTTTTTAATACTCACAAAATATTTCGTCTAGTCTTCAATTGTTTCTTTTGTGGCTCATTTTGTACCTGTCCAACTTCAACTTCTTCTAAGTTTTTAAAAATACTGTATATACTTATCATAGATAGAAAGTAATTTCACTTCTGTTACTTATTGTCCTTCTATTAAATTTTAACCCATTGTGGTGGGTTTTGCTTGGTCCAGTTTTTGCCAGTGAGTAGGGTGGGGTACAAGAATGGCTCCTGCATGTCCTGAGTAAAGATTCTGGCAATTTCTCCATCATGTCCAGCAGGGCCAATCTCTGATGGCTCTGAAGATGATGGACATGCTGCTGGCCAAATCTGGGCCAATTAGAGATGTTAGTTATGCCTCTGTGAAAACATATTTAAGAAGAAATCAAAACAATGTGAACACGCACTTCTTTTCAGCCAGAGGAGGAGGAGGAGGTAAAAATATGTGAGGGAAAACAACATGGAGACACCAAGGTCAGTGGAGAAAGTGGGGGAGGAGTTGCTCCAGGTGCCAGAGCTGAAAACCCTCTGCCGGCCATGGTGAAGACCCTGGGGGAGCAGGTGGTCCCCCTGCAGCCCATGGAGTCCAGGGGATGCAGAGAATCCCCCACAGCCGTGGGGAGGTGCCCACGCCAGAGGAGCAGGTGATGCCTGCAGGAAGCTGTGATCCAGTGGGAGTTCCAGAGACTGAGAGTTGCAAAGGCCTTGCAGGAGAGAGAAAGGCCTTGCTCCCGGGATGGAAACAGCCTGGCCTCGGCTTGGAAGTCTGCAACCTGGACAGAAGAATCTTGGACTGCAGCAGATTTTGGGCGGGTGCTGCTTGTGAGATTGGACCCATGCCAAAGAAGTTCGCACAGGACTGTCTCTCGTGGGAGGGACCCCCATGGCTAAGTAGAGGATTCTTCCCCCAATGGACTGACCCTGACCCAAAGGAAACCCCCACACCCTGCCCCCACCCCGGAGCTGCTGGTTAGAAGGAAGGAGAGAGGGGGTGAGCTGAGAAATTATTTTAGTAGGGAGGGGGTTGAGTAGAGAAACAGCATTTGTAGTGTTGCCTAAAAGACAGGCTACCTGAAACAGAGGCCAAGACAAATTAGGAGTATAAAAGCAGACAATTTATTCAAGGCCTGCAAAGGCCTTTAAGGTACATTCAGGCAAGCAAAGCCCCCCGTCGGGGACGACACCCAAAATGGACCCAGGGTCACGAGCCCTTCACCTTTTATAAGTTCTGTCCCATTAGCATATTGGCCCTTAATCCTCCAATCACACCCTCAGGCGATGATGTTAACCACCCCAGGTCTGCTCCCTCCATCTCACAGTTGTTTGCATATTTTTGGGCCCTAAGGCAGCGAACATGTCCTTGAATCTGTATTCAGAGAGCCTTGTTTTGGCTAAAGGTGCTGGGAACAGAGGACTTTTAGCACTTAGTAAGAAGCACAGAACTTCTGCAAGTTACAGATACATGAAAAGTAAAAACTAGAAATACCTGAAGGCATCAGTTGCAAAACAATTGTGGTGTTGGACTGACTAAGAAAAGCCACATACCTTGCCCCAGCCCGGATCTGTTGGTTGGATGGAGGGAGGGGGTGAGTAGAGAAACAGAGAAGTAGCAGAAGAATTGTGATAGACTAACTAAGAGAAAAAAACCCGCACCCTGCCCCAGAGTCATTGATTAGTTAGAAGGAGGGAGAGAGTGAGCTGAGAAGCAGTGCCTTAAGAGGGAAGGGGGGTCAGTGAAGAAATGGTGTCTTAAGAGCTTATTTTTGCCTCTGATTTATCCTCCGACTCTGTTAAGTCAATAAATCACTTTTGTAACTTTAAGTTTTCATGTCTGCTCTGCCCAATCTGCGCGTCCTGCTTATCAGTGATCTTGTCTCAACTCATAAGTCCAGTGTTTTGTGTTAGTTCTCCTTCTCCTCTGCATAGCTGCAGCAGGAGAGAGCAGAGAGAGCAGATATCGTAGGTGCCTGGCATTTAGCCAGGGTGAAACCCACGACATCCATCACATCAGCTATTTTTGAAGCAGTAGTATGTTGAAAGCTTCTGTTTAATCACTTCTCTTCAAGACTTCTCTGAGTTACTGTTTTCCAGAACAGAATGCTTCCTTTATTAGGAGAAGACTGTATATTGGGGTCTTTTAGCTTTAAAATCATGTCATAACTTAAAAAATAAAAAGTCATTGTACAAAGTTTAATTCTAATACACTTTTCTTTCTGTTCCACTAGCTGTAAGAAGTCTGGGCTCTGAACACCTCCAGAGAGACATGGGATTTGTGGCTATTATTGGATGTGTAACTCATAGGATGCTGGCTGCTGAAAGTCAAAGCCCTTAGTTCTCTCTCAATACCCTCTGGGTCCTGGTTCTGTCCCAGGTTCTTTCACGGCATTGAAAATCGACCTGCATGCCAAGTTCTGTATCAGCTCTCTAGGCTGGTGGTCCTCATGCTATACACAGCAACCCACTTGTACTGCAAGATCAGCCCAGTTCCTTTTGGGGAGTGAGGAGCTGGAGTCTATCCATTGACTTCCAAGGGTTTGGAATAATGAACTGTCATTTGCAGAAAAATAAACTGAATTTACCACAATGTGAGAGTGCTTGCCAGTCATTTTCATCACTGTTCGTTGTTGTAATGACTAAACATTTCCAGCCATAAATATGTGCACCACTTTAACCTGTCTTTGAAATTCCAAAAGTCAATTGTTTCCAGACTTACAACACAACCTCCCAATACACGGCAAAGCTATATTCTTGCTTTGCTTTAGCAAACACACACAGTCCATGCACACATTTTGTTGTTTCCAACTTCTTCCAGGTTATCTGTTATAGCACCATTCATAACACTTCTCACAGCTGTGAAGAATTACATTTAGCTGAGGAAGTTATTGATTTCCTCACCCTCTCCCAGCCTTTGCCAGCAGATTGAGTTCACTAGCAACCATATCACAGATTAGGCCAGCATGGCTGTTTTGGACACGCATAGCCAGTTCGTGATTCAAGAGGCCTTTGGAAATAACATAAAGACATACACATATCTTTTTTTTTCCTAAGATTTAATTCAAAATTCAACAAGAAAAACAAACAGCCATTGCTGAGAAAGAGAGAATCAGCTTTTCTAAATGTCACAGGTGGCTTTCATGACGAAAACTATATAGGCAGCATTGCTCCCATCTCAGACCCTAGGAAGGAAACAACACACTTTTGAGATAGTATTAGGATAAGAGGTAATATAGAAGATAGTCTTTATTGGAGGCCTCCAAGGGGCAGACATGGAAAATTGTCCACAAAAAGCTCACCTCCCACAGGATGAACACAGTTTTGTAAGTTTAGCAAATTAACATACTTGACAAAAAGTACCCGTTAGAAGTGCAGATGATGAGGTGATTCCCCCTTCTGGTTCAACCCTTTTGTGGAGCTCCCCTTGGTACTAGCTGGGCTTTGTTTATGAAAATGTGTCTCAAAGAGCTGTTTTCAACCTTGGTAGCCAGAGAGAACAAAGATAGGATAGAGGACCCTTGGAATGTGTTTTTCTGCCTAGGAAATGGGTATGGAAAATTACTGGGACTAGCTACTAATACAGTAACAGGCTGCCGAGCTACAAATATATGTGTAAAGAATACAGAGAATATATAAAAGAAGAAAAGGCAAAAATCAATCAGCATCAAAAGGAGGTGATGATATGGGACAAGACACCCTAGAAACATCCTACGTGATTCTCCTTTGCCTTATTTCTTTTCCTAATGGTATCATACTTTAGTTCAAAGATGAGTAATTACTTTTATCACCAAAAATTCATTTCATTGATCAACATGCCAAAAAAAAATATGAAGATTTTCTTTCAAAAAAGTATTCAGGCTTCTGTAACCAAGTAAGTTTTGGAGTTGGGACATGGGATTAAATGCATGTGTGTTTGTGTTCAGGGGTTGTACAAAGGAATTGCTTTAGTTATTTCATAATCATGCACTTAGAGACAAAAATAATGCAAAACACAGCTTTTGAGGTTTTCAGCAGTCTTGTTTCACAAGCTATATTATAAATTGTGAGAAACTGAAATCACTGACGAATAAATTCTTTGATTCTTATCTCAGGGGAGAAAGGTATATTCAGATTGTTTTCTCTCAGATATTTATGTGATCATGTTGATTGTCTGTGCATGTGTCCTAAAGTTTTCTTTTTCCTTGGTGGTTTCCTCATTATTGACAAAACAGATGGACTGATATGATGGAGAGGTTTCAAAGGGGAATAAGCAGGGGTACTGCTGATAAGCAACATGAGCAGAAGAGGTGGAAGGGGTCTGTGAGTGCCATGAAATGAGCACTGACACCACAGCTGCACACAGATTCGGTTGTCCTACCACTTGGGATTCAGTCTTGCTACAGTAAAATCAAGTGAAGGGCAGCCTGCTGAATTTTGCTGAATGTTGTGGTAAGCCAGGAAGCCAGAGGTAACTGACAGTAGGGGCTGTTCAGCCTGGAGAAAGAGAAGGCTCCAGAGAGACCTGAGAACACTTTGTAATACCTAAAGGGGGCTTACAAGAAGGCTGGAAAGAGACTTTTCACAAGGGCCTGTAGTGATACGACAAACAGGAATGACCTTAAGCTGAAGGAGGGGAGGTTTAGATTAGCTATTAGGAAGAAATTCTTTATTGTGAGGGTGGTGAACCACTGGAACAGGTTGCCCAGAGAAGCAGTGGATGCCCCTCCCTGGGAGTATTCAAGGCCAGGTAGGATGGAGCTTTGAGGAGTTTTGTCTAGTGGAAAGTGTGATATGACAGGTGGGTTGGAACTCAATAGTGTTTAACCTCCTTTCCAACCCAAGCCATTCTATGATTTCCAACCCAAGGCATTCTGTAATTCTATTCTTTGATTCTAAATATATAATTGAATTGAAGAAAGAGAAAATCATCACTTTTTATCAAGACAATTAATAACTGTCTCACCCTAACTCCTAATAATTCATCTTCATAATAAAGTATTACTTTGGTATATTTTAAGATATATCATAGCATTTGTGCCATAATATTTTATTTGATTAACCTGGATTCTCACAAAAAATCTTTCAATGTTCATGCCCAGGCCCTAACTTCTGAGTGACAGAGTTGGATAGATTGCTGAACTTGGTGTGACTTGAGGTCAGGAAGATGACGGCTCGCATTACCTTGCAAGACATTTAAATCAACTGTATTCCCAGTAAAGTATTTATACCTTATTTTATTCTGAAATTGTTTACATTTAGCTGACAGTCCATGAACATTTTTATGCCTTTGTTTGCAAGATTAATGGCTCGTATATTTGGTTAAATCACTTTCCTGTGTAGGTACTTACAGATATTGATTCGGCTACTTCCTAGGCTTAGATTAGAGATTGATACCAGCTGTTTTAGCATTGTAGTACATTTTAAGTTCATGTCCAGTTTGTTATCTACCACAATCAGATTAATTCTCTTTTTGAGTCAGTGACATCCAGAATATATTCCCCCTTTTGTAAGTAGCATCATTAATCTCTAGAATATAGCCTTAAATTTGCTGCATTAAAATACTTATTTTTACAAATGAGTTCAGGTGCCTTCTCAAAGATCTTTTGGGGGTTTTATGGAAAAACTTACTTCTTTTACTACTATTTTTAACTCTGACATTTTTTAATATTATATACAACTATGTCAGCATGGATTTGCATTTCCAATAGTTTTCTTCAGGACAGTAAGATGTCAATGACATATTCTTTGTTAATCCTACTTGAAACCTACCAACTGGATAATGATTAGCCATTAACTTATCTTTTAGGGAACTATAAGATAATCATTTTAGTGTAGACTTGAAATAAGAGTGTCAAACTTTTTATCAAAATACTGTGCAATGCTACATCAGCCAACTTCTAGTAGTTTAAACATATTTCATCAAACCCTTTGTAAGTCAAATCTGTAATCATACAATGAAGATTCGGTTCAGCTGGGATGATCTATTAGCTATAAAAAACTGCTGAGTGGTATTAATAAAGTTACAATTCTTTAATCCTTTCTGAAGCATCGTGCATCAACAGTTTCAAGGGAATTGCATAAATATAAATATTTTTTAAAAATATAAGAAGTGGAGGCTGTGTTAAGATCTGGCAACAGTTTTAATGAATATTTATCTACCTGCCTAATTTCATTAAAAGGCAATGTAAACAGGCATGAAGTATTATGGTTTAGAGAAACTGCAGAGACTGGCAGTGTCGGAGTAGGGGTTATCCCGTCTGACTAAGCCAACATGAATTTCAGTTTCGCAAGGAGAGTCCATTTTCATTCCTGGAAATCTTCTCAGAGCAAAATATTTGCATGGTACTTGTCCAGGATTTCTAGACATCTCTCAGCACAGCACGAGCTCTAAACATAACTCCCGTAGATCAGATATGCTCACTGTGAAACTTCAGATCATTATCACTGGATCAAAATTTCCACTCTTACAGATCTGATCCTCATCTACTGAACATGTGTCACATCAAAATGTCTGGACATATTGGAACTATTGTGGATTTTAAAAAGGGTAAATACAGGTAGATTGTGTCTTGTGCTTTTTGGGCATGTTTAACTCTTTGATGTATGGTGCATAGCACACCCACAACTACTTCTGGGCAGAAAATTTAGCAGAACTTTGTGCTTCTTGCTGTCAGCCACATGGTCTTAATATTCCTTTGTGGACAGGAATTACATAAAAACATTACCAGAAGATTCTGCTTGCAAATTCCCAGGAGGCAGTTGCAACACAATGATCCTGCACAAAAGAACACATCTTGGAAGTTGTGACCTGTCAATTCAAGAGAGCAGACCTGAAGCCTTTAATTTCCATCAGCAAATTATGAGGGTCCTGATCTCCATTGAACAGAAAGATCATATTTTCATTTTCACAGATAAAAGATGCTAATGAAATACTGATTAAAAGGCAGAAAGTGTACCAGGGAGTTAATGTGACTGAAACATAATTTTTGTGCCAAAGGATCTGAAAACATGATGCAAAGGTATCAGTGGGGCAACATAATCTGCTCTTCTGAAAGGACATGTTTAAATTCTTTCTGCAGTCAGCACAGAAATAGCTACAGCTTTGGAAACTTCTGGAAAGATGTAAAGTAAAATTACACTAAGTACTTACATCTTCTGTTCTTAACTGAAAATGCCTACATCAACTGGAAACCTGAACCAATGGTGTTTTTTAAAGGATATAGCCAAGGGGTCAGCACAGGACTGCTGGCTGTGAACCTCTTTTCTTTCAAGGACTCAGCGCACCCTTCCAAGGAAATGCCTTAACTTCCAGCTTTTGGAGTTGCTTTCACTCTTTTTATAGCTGTGGAGCCAAAAATGCATGAGTGAAAAATGGTGAGACGTGGAGCTAGGCAAGACAGGGCCCACTCTCACCCAGAGGGGAAAGACTTGGACTTTTTGTCCCTGCTCTGTTGCACTAACAGAGGGCTGTAATATCAGAATGGAAAGAAAAATGGTATTTGTGGGGGAGAAAAGAAACATTTTTGATTATTGATATTGAATATCGATGCTGGCATTGGCCAAGCAGTAGCAGACATTTCTGACATCTGAAGACAAAAACACTGAAGTCCATATAGTAGAGAAAAGCAGTGCTGCAGAGTTTGAAAGACACCTGTTGGACAAACTGTCAAAGGTACTCCATTAATTTTATTCAATTTCTATTAGAAAGCTGGATGACTTTACTGAGAAAGTGAGATATCTTTCAATTAATTTATACTGCTGTTAACAAAATCTTCTGGGAATTAGTCCTGAAATTGAGTTATATGAAGAAATTTCATAAAGAATGAATATGAAAACTCAAGAAAATTTAATTACTTATAACATGATCTTTCAAGGAGGTGACATTTCATTGCTTGCTGTCATAGTGCAAGACTTTGTGCTCACTCTCATCACAGGTATAAATTCAGACTTATTTATGAGTAGTACAAAGAGTTGATAAAACTCTCAGGCCACAGCCACTCTTCTCTGCATCTTTTGGAATACACTTAAATTCCATCTTTTTCACTTCTGATTCTATTTCTGTAAGTAACAGGGAGGAAAATAAACTTGTGGCATAAGCACGAGATCTGCAATGAGAATAAATCCCTAGGGACCCTTCAGTGATGCCACACAGTGCATAAATAAAGCATAGTCTTAGAAAAATAGTTGAATATAACCAGCTAAGTAATTGCCTGGTTTATTCAGTCTACACACAAAAGGCCTGCAGCCTAAAATATTTTGTGTAACGCTGGTTTGCTAAAAGCCATATCCAGTTACTTTGTAAAAGCAGTGATATTAAGGTTGATGTCTGGCTGAACTAAACAAAATGTCAAGCAGATTATGAGACCTTTGGCTGAACTTTTTTATTAGAAAATGGTGATTCACTCATATTGAAACTCTGCAAAGGAATGTGCAGCTCTAGTGAGATGTTCTCCTCATGAGGAAACCAATGTCCAGAGGAGCACCTCTGGGCTGGGAAGCTTGATCCTGAAACAGCATCTGGAACACTCACTGCTGCATCTGTGGCCACAGAAGTTGAAAGGCATGTATTCATAGAGTAGTGCAAGGAAAACTGCACCAGTAATGTGGATTAAATCAAATCAAATCAGGATCAAAGCAGTTTCTTGTTTGGCTGATGTTACAGAAATTACTGGTAATCAGTAATTTGGGATCATTATCATCAACGCAACAGATAATCCACTGTACTAGACACATACAAAACGTAAATAGATTCTGTTCTATAAAAAAAATTACAAAACATTCTAGTCCTACCCCAATAGACTCATACAGAGTGATTTGCACACTTTTTGGTCTCTCTTTGTGTCCCTCTGATAGCCTGAGAATGAGGATTCCCCCCTTTGCAAGCAATACATTTTCACCTCCCACTGGAGATGTATGTTCTCCAGCACTACATGCGCCCCAGCAGCTCCCTACAGCTAGCTGGGGCTGGGACTGGTGCAAAATGCCCCTCAGAGTCACAGCAAGGTGTGAGTCCCCATGTGTTTGTCCCTCTCCTCAGGCTGGACATGGCTTGGGGTGGTTCATGGGAAGGTTGCAACGCTGCAGAGAAGCTTCTGGCAGTCCCACACCAGGCTTTGTTTCATAAGATTTTCTTACACCCCTGTCTCTCAAGTGTCAAGGTTTGACCCTGGCTAAATGCCAGGCACCTTGAAAAAAAATTCAAGGAGTCTTTTATACTTCTTTTCAAGCTGACTGTTTTTATTATTGGAAAGTCTCCAGGCAAATGCCTGGTTGTTGGTTAGTCTGGCTGGTGATCATCCTCCTCCCAGCAGAACCAGTCTGTTCAAGCACTTGGGTTGGTTGGCTTTGGAAGTTTGGGTTTGCGGTTTTTTTTAATCATTCCCCAGATGCAATTAATGATTTCATCTGCTTGGATCTTTTAAGAAATTAAATGGATTGGTCACAAGTAAGATTGAAAGGTTTGAAAAGTCATTTGGAACTAGGTACTTAATTTTTATATTCCTGAAACGAGATCTCTTACTAAGACCTGTTATCAAAGACATCCCAAAAGGGACGAAAGATAAAGGGATATCTAATTGCTGCCTAAGACAGACTTATAGGCAATACAGAGGTGGATTCTTCTCAGAGGTAGTCGGCAAAGGGACAAGAAACAACAGTTTTAAATTCCATCAAGGGAAATTTCAAGTTTTTATTTAACTGTAGAAACTCTCCATGAAAATGCTTATTAAGCACAAGTTTCTAGAGAATCTGGGATATCTCCATTGTTGGAGATTTTCAGAAATTGGCTGGACAAGGCCATGATGAACCAGAAGCAAGCTAGAAAGAAATGTTGCTTAGAGAAGGATGTTGGATTACCTTTGGTCATTTCCTCTAACCTAAATAATGCAATGGTTTAGCACTTCTATCTTTCACATACTTTACCCTCCCCTAATGACAAATACCTGATTACTGAGAACAAGGCTGCAGTCTAGTAGGACAATTAAAGAACTCGTGAAGTGCATTGCATCCAAAGTAGTAAATTTCTCGGTGCATAATCACTAAGTTGGCAGAGTCTGGACAAATAAATTCTCTTAAATTCTCTTAACTATCAAAACAGATGGATGCAATTGGTTTCAGAACCCTGAGAAATATAGAAAGGTAAGCTTGACAGAAGAAAGGGTAAGACACTAGAAAATGTGTGTATATCTGTGCTAACTGCACCACTGCTGGGAAAGATCTGTAATAATTTGACAGCTTGATTGTAAAAGTTAATTTTGGTGCAACTGGCATAGTACTGATTATTAGCATTAGGCTAATAATAAAGTATTGGTTCCATATAGAAGGTGTGATTCCTTAGCCCACTTTACTCACACAAGGTGCAGCCTGGTCGCCCACCCTTGAGAACCAGTTGTGACATTTTTGTGTAACGATGTAGAATGTGGGCAATAAAGGGTGTAACAGGGAATGCATCATCTGATCAGGTCAAACAGCTGGTTTGAATCCGGGATTATTTGGAAAAGTCTGAGACAGCCTGGGCTATAGGCATGCATAGAAAAAAATTAACCGTGGAACTAATCAGGTTTCAGTGTCTTTCATAACTAGCACAGGCATGTTCCCCTCTCTTCTATGGACATTCAAACGTACATTCTCCACTTCCTTTGTCAAAGCCTCAGACAGTGATTGACAGAATAAGTAAAACTTCAACTCTGTTGAAAATTGTTAGGAAGCCATGAATGTCAGAGCCGTGAAACTGGACTGAGATCAAATACAAAGTGTAATACAGTCACCCTGTGATTTGGACACTTAGTTTGATGAGTGAGGAAAGACCTGTGCATTCCTTCCCCAGATCAGTATGCATTCTTCATGGTGTTTCAAAGTGAGTAAACACTCCATTTGAGATGAAAACAAAAACCAGAAACAATCTGGAGAACAAACATCCTGCTTAAGTACCTTCAGTCACCTCTCCTGAGGGAGTGCCCTAGCTTTTAATCTGCTCAGCAAAAGTGGTTCACTACTCCCCTTTTTCAGATGATGGATACCATCTGTGGCTGCTTTGCTGTCTGCTGAACTCTGCGCTTACTCTGTGGCTAGTGCAAAAATCACACCTAAGAGACCCTGCTTTCCCCAGGGTTTTAGTCAGCTCTTTGTCTCAGCTCTGAATCACAACACAGATGAGGCAGGAATAAAAAGTCTCCTTTGTACATTTGCATGACAGGGGACCTTTGCAATGCCAAATGTAGACACTAATTGCAAATATGTTCTGGAGTTTAGGTTCTTCAAAGCATTCTTCTTGATTGTGGATCTGAAGCTGATAGGATTTTTTGAAAGAACTCTATCTCCAAAAGTTAGACATGAGACAAATTAGGTGGGAAAAAAAAAAATCTGTTCAGGCTTTCAGAAGGTCTACATAGTCAGGGAAAAAAAAAAAAAAAAAAAGGAATTTGTTGCCTAAGCAACATACTTTCTTGAGGAAATGTATCTCTAGGAAACAGTATGCTTGAACATTTAAAAGCCATCAGAAACAACCAAAACCAGGAGCAGAAAAATTAGGAACCTCTCTCAGTAAAATCCCCTTCTCGCAGGAGTTTACCTAACTTTCTTACTTTGTTTGCACTTTGTACTGTAAAAAGTTCAACAGAAAAAGCTCAAAAGAAAATTAGCCCTGACTTTTCTGCCATTTTTTTGGCTACAGAATAGTACAAATTGTGAAGCAAACATCCTCAAGCTAATGTAAGCCTAGAGCCTTTCCCTGATTTCTTGGCAACTGCATTACTGTGTGAAGTAAGCCTTCTCCTTTATACCTCCTTATACATTCAGAGCCTGCTCCCCAAAAGAGCATTACCCCTTCTGGGACTATTTAAGAATCTCTGAAATCACTGTCTAGAGACCTCTATGGTCACATAGGGAGCCTAGGACCAGGTCAGAGTGCCTGAATTATTTCATGAATGCCTGCAATCTGCTTTTTAAGCACTGAGGTATCTGAGTTGAATGTGTAAAGTGGACAGTGTCAATGACAGGTCCCTCCTCTCTTAGAGCAGTGTTGGATTTCTACAATGTTTTGTTCCAATGTGGGACAAGAAAAATAATTTATTTCACCTACATAAAGTCTTAATGTCCTCTTTAAGGACTGAATTTAGTTCTGCTAGAGCGTGTTTTGAATGTATTTTATCCCTATAGCATTCTGCTATACACAGACTCCTTTATTGCTACATGGATACCAGAATGGGGGAAAAAAGTCAGTTCTCATATTAAAACAGAATTTCCTTGTTCAACAGTATAAACTCCCTTCACTAGTATATATTTTAGAAGGTGTTTCATACTTTCCAATAAAAAAAACTTCATTTTACTTTTTTAAGACCTAGAGTTACTTCAGTGGTGTTGTAGTAAAGGATAAGAGAATATATTTTCACTCTTTTCTATAAAATGGTGTCTGTAGAAATAAATGTGAAAACTTTTGTATTGGCTGTTACTAACATAGAAAATTATTCAAAAGTATTAGGAAATTCTAGAGTTAAGTTTCCAGTGCTTGTGCTAAATCTGAAGTATAATTTTTTTATACTACAGCCCTTAACAACATAAGCATATAATATTTTTTCCACAGGATACTACGTCATTCAGTGCACAGGACAGACTGTTAGGCTTGCAGTGAATGAAACTGTTGTCTGTACAAACCCTGACTTATGTTTGATAGAGTTTGGAACTTAAATAGAAAACAAAAAGAAACAAAAAGAAACAAAAAAAAAAAAAAAAAAGGGGAATTTAGGAGAAGAAAGGATGGTCTTGTTCATCAGTTGATTGAGTACAGGCTGGGTATATTTCAGCCTCTGCCAGATGTCTTGTTTGTCAGAAGAGCCTAATTTCAATATTTTCTATGGACAAAGCAGAATTGCAGGAAATGTTATGGAAAGTGGCACTGAAATATATTTATCCATTATTTTTTAATATAAAAATACATTATTTTGTAATATTTACAATCACATTAAACATTTATAAATTTTAAATATCTAAATTAATCAAGGGCATAAATCATATGTTTGTCGTTAGCTGAGCAAGTTGTGCCAAGTTTACAGAGCTGTCATGTTAAGCCCAACTTGGAAGGTAAATCTACCCATTGAAATACCTTATTATTTTTAATACAAATTACTTTCTATTAGAATAATTGTTTCATTTTTAATTTCAGCAATATTAACTATGTATTAGTTTTGGCTCTGCCTATGGAGTACGTAGGAATATTTGCACATGTTGGGACTTATTTCTTCCCCACAAGGTGGTGGTATTACTATGTTATATAGTACCTTTTCTTCAGAATGAACTGAAGCAGTTTTATTTCCAAAAAGAATAAAATGTCATGCCATTTCAAGCCATAAACAGAACGATTTAAGCTCACATTCATCTAGTCAAAAGGTTAAATAGCTCCACCCACTTCAACTTTTAAGATGAAAATATCATTTTGTAGATCTCATTACCTAGATTTGCCTAGAGAGCAATTTTGTCGTAAGAACGAAGAACTGAGCAATCAGTTTCTCTGTGTGGTGAAAGGTGTAGGATCACTTCAACCAGAAAGACAACTGACATCTTCCTGAGGATGATGAGCAACTCACATCTCTGGGGTTTCTGGGGAGCTGCTGACCAGCATCCCAAGGTGTGTGGCAGAGAGGGTTGGTTAAACTGGGCTGTGGAATGCCAAATCCCTTTCTTTTATGTAGTTGACTAAAACCCCATGTTCATCACTGAAGATTCAAAATTGCTAAACACCTAGATAAATTAACAGTTAAGTAAGCTTCAAAGTGGTACCTCCACTTTCTTCCTTGCTGAAGGGACTTAGAAATATCACCTGGCTCAATATTTAAGGGAAAGGGATCCTTGATGAAATTATCTAGCATCCTGTTCAATCCTTCCTTGAAAACCGCCAGTGGTGGGGACTCTACCACATCTCTGGGGAGGGTATTCCAGCACTCAAACACTGTCACTTATACAAACAACTCATTGTTAAGGGAAAGGTGTTCTACAGATGAAGTCACTGACAGCTTTAGATCTCGCCCCTATTTCCTGAAATGTAAGAACATCAGACCTACTAAAAATTCATTGAAATATTTGATTGCTCTGAGGCATCATATTCCTTCTTTAATCAGAGCAATATCTAAAGTAAGAGAATACATCAGATTTTAAGGTTTTCACTTCAGGGAAAATATGGGAACAAACAGAATTAGATTATCCATTGTAAAACTTCTTTCAAAATCTTTAATATAACTCAAACCAGTTCTAATAAATAAGTACAACTTCATGGGAAACAAACTTTTGAAACCAGCCAAAATCTGCCTTCCAAGTCACACACATCATTCTCATTGGGGAAGCAATATTCTTAATTGCTCTTTTACAACCCGCTTCTTTGGCCACTGGCACATACAATAGCAGAATTCAACATCCGGGTAAATGGAAGCAGACTTTGGCACTGAGTGCTTTCTTTGGGAAGCTTGGTGGTCTGGGAACGTTACTGATGAATCTGCGTTTATGTGAGAGAAATACATTTAAACTCAGCTCAGAGGAGGTATTTTTACTCCAAGCTGTGAAACAAACTGATCATGTTAGTCATTTCTAGGACAAAATTATCTAGTGTGAGGAGTGGCCTGCTCTGAATAGCATTGCTTCAGAAAACAACTTACAAAGGCAGGAAATCAACAAAACCTTCAGCAATAATTTGACTGCACTAGGCTAATAGAAGACTCTTGTCAAAATTGAGGGTTCTACCTTAATCTAAAAAATGACAAATTGAGACATTCTTTGTAAATAAGGTGTTTTAATCCTTAGTAACCAAATTACTTTCGCTTTTCCCTTGAACCATATTAAGGAGAAGTTAGATGAGAAAATGGTTACATGCTGATAAGATGTTTTACTGAAGCTCTTTGAGATCATCAGAGAATTACTATTGAAAGCATTTTCTCTGCAGTTTTTTGGGGTTTTGGGGGGGTTTTTGTGTTTTTTTCAATAAAGAGTCTTGTTAAGATATTTTATTTTGTAAATTGAGGGGCAGGGAAGAAATAAGAAATTTCCTATTGGAAAATTTCCTATTGGAAAAAAGAAGTGAATTAATGGTATGCCATTAAATATTGCTCCATTCTACTACAACCAGTGTATAATCATATTCACGGGTGGGAGAAAAGTAAATGGGGAAAGTAATTTGGCTAAATGGTAGCTAAACCACTGTTTTTATGGACTTTGTTTTAGTGTTTGGAAGACCATAGACTGTTGGCTGTATTTCTTACTTTGGCCTCTGAATCTGTGAATCTTTTGATTCATCTTTCCCTGTTTTTTTCCAATATTTAATAATGTGTGAAAGGTGGTTACTCACATTGCCTGCCACATACTCATGCCAAGTGCACTTTCACATTAACATGACCATAACATGTAAATCTCAGTTTCACAGTTTCTGTCAGCTGCCTGAGGATTTTCTCTGATACCTTTTGACCTTAAATAGTGTTACACACCAAGAACTACTTGTATTACTTATTTTTTTATTCCATTCATGCAGGTTTGGATATAATGGTGCAGGAATTCACCTGCAGGAACTCAGGTTCCTCTTCCATGAGCCTTTTAAACCACCTAATTTGTTGAGCTAGACTGCCCATTTCTGGCTCCTTCTTGCAATTTTCTACGTATGGCTACCTTGACTGAAGCAATGGCAATATTTCCCATCCCACTTCAGGCTCACTTCTGAGCTGCTGTTTGACAAGGAAAAAACTTGAGGCTTATATTCTGCCTTTAGCTGAGGCAATAAATAAACCTAAGTGACCCTAATGTTATCCTTTGCCAGGTAAGTGTTTTAATGACAATTATAAAAATAGTTATTCAAAAGATTGGCATTTTATTCTACCTATATAATTCAGTTCCAAGGTCTTCCTTTAAAAGCATTATGCTTCTACTGATGAGCATAAGCACAGAACATATAATCACTTGCATCTGGCACAAATTCCTAAACATACTAACGCCTGGAGTTTTTACAGAACCAACTGCAATTTTTGACATCAGTGTTTGAGCATCATGGGAATCCGGGTCATAACATGACCTATTAAAGAGGCCTTAATTATTCTTCGATAATTAATGTAACTCTAAAACAGATTTTTGTTAGTCAATATGCCTTCCCAGAGCCTTAACTCTTCATTTAAACTTGAGAGAGCAGAAAACTTTCTGTCATTATCTTAGGCAATTTCTGTTGTCTAGTCTTCTTCCTTCGGTACACAGGAGTTTGGGACTACCATTTTGAATTACGTAACCTTTCCCATACGCTGAGGACTGTAACTCTTGATTCTGGATTGCATTTCAGGGAAAAGTGCTTAAAATATAGCTGCTACACTGTCTGTTTTCAAGATCCGTGAATCCTCTTTTGGCTTCCCATTCAAGATCTATCCTTTAATGTCTAGGAAGTCTATGAAACTAAGCATTTCAGATTGCTGAAAATGCAACACTCAGAGTAAGAGCAAACAAGTACTTAAGCCTGAATACACTGAAAACATTTTTATGTTTCTTCTTCAAGCTGGAGATTAATTAAATTAATGCAATTTTTTTGCAGTAAAACCTGACACTGAGAACCATAACAGATAATTGCATGTACAGAGCTGAAGGTAAGCCTCTTTAAAGATTGCCTAAACTTCATGAGCCTTTTCATATTTGCCCAGACCACTTTGAGGTTTTATGCTGAAATTATGTTTAACTTGGGGTTTTGACATGACACCAAGCGAAATTCTGTTTCAATTTTTAGTTCCATTCAAAGTAAAAAAAAAAAAAAAAAAGGAAGGAGGACTGTATCCTTATTTACTGTAAACCAGTATTTCTGCACTACTTTAAATAAGTTTAAGTTAGTTTACAGCAACTGAAGAGCTAATCCCAATGAAGTAAAGCTGTGTAGTGAACTGAATCACAGAAAATGTTCAAATGAGTAAGGCCAGCTGTATAGCACAGGCAGAATCTGCAGATGGGCACTGGGCCAGGTTTCCCCATTAATTGCCTCCCCATGCTTCATTGAAGGAAGTTTGAAGCCAATCCAAATCTCCTAAGCTCCACAGCACCACCCCTCTGTTTTTACTCCAGCTGAGACTTCCAGACATTGCTCTCACTGGTAAAAAGAAAAAAAAGGGAATACACACAAAGAAGTTTTCTAAACAGTACTTTGCGTGAGCTGCAGAAACAGGGCTTAGTCATGAATAACTCTAGTTCCTGGAGCAGCACTGCTGTAGGGGCTGGTGATGAGGATCCAAGTAGAGGAAATGAGGTGGGAGGAGAGGCTGGTGCTGGAAAAACAAGGGGGGAAAAGCATATGGGAAAATTAGAGCTTGTCTGAGCTGGTTGCAAAAGAAGAGAGAAGCAGCAGCTCTGAAAGCATAAAGAAAAGTCTTCTGGAAAAGTCTGAGTGGAAAAGCAGAAAAGGGAAGTCCAAAAGGAAGTGAATGGGATAAAGTTTGTGAGTTAGGAGATGTCGCAAGGCAGATCTGTGTCTGGAAAGGAAACTGAGCAGGGCAGTCTGGTAAAGAATTGAAGAGCTCTTTTAGGACAAATAGCCAAGGAAAGTTGAATGGACCAGGAGAATGTGATGGGAGTCAGCAGAGAGACACTGGGGTCAGAGAGGTGAGAGCTGGAGTGGAAAGAAATTAGATTAGATAAAACAGGATGTGTGTGAACACCTGACCGAGGAGCTGAGAGAGCAGAGAGGCTTAACACAAATGTGGTGGTGGAGACATCCGCAAAATAGGTTTCCCCCAGGGGAGAAGAGATGGCCTGACGTCAGTATCCAGTAAAGCCCAGTCTCCCTTCAAACAAAACATAGATACTAATTTCTGAGCTCCAACATTTCCAGTGGCAGCACATAACTGTGAAAGCCAGAGTTATTTTTATCCTGAAATGATCAAAAATAGAATATTTTTGGATATTGGAATGGTTCTGCCCATCAGCTATCTGTGTTGTCCAGCATTAGTGTTCCGACACTTCATATATTCCAAAATAACATTACTGAAGCCTATTGGCAAGCAGTCTCAATTCCCTCTCACAACCATTGCAGAAATTATAGCAACTTATTACTGCTATCAATTTATCTTTGAGTTGAAGTAGGGCTTGAAGAGGAAATGAGAACAGAGTTCCATGTTATGGAACTGATGAATGAATGGATGTGCACAGGCCAGAAGAGTTGTTTTGGAAAGTTTTTTGGTTTTTTTTTAATCTCAAAGTTTAAAAAGTAAACAGAAAAATACCACTTCAAGGCTTTGAAAAAAGTTCACAAAGCAAATTTCATAATTTTTCTATCAGGAGGTCTTCTGTCTTATGTGTTTCAGAGCAGAGAAGACACACAATGAATAAGACAGGAATGCAGGGAGAGGACAATTTCTGAAAAGATGCAGTATTATCCAGAGCACAGGCTGTCCCCAAGTCCCTGCGCCATGCTGGGTTATCAAGCCTGTCAGTCAGGGCTTGAAGTCTGTACTTGCCTTGCCCTGGTGCCTGGTTTAGAGGACTGAAATAAAGACTATTTGCTGCTGTCTTCTCACCTCCGCCGTACTCTCCACGAAAAGTGTTCATCTTTAGCACTTGAGCTTTCTATCAAAATTTTCAGCTTGGAGGGGCTGATGCCTTTAGCCAGCACCATCTCTGCTTCCTGTAGTTATGACATGAGTTCTGTTACAGAGCTGTGCATACTAACCACGTGATAAATATAGAGAAGGTCGTTTACTAATTGCTTTATAAAGTGTTATAAAAAATCAGTAGCTGGGAAACTAGGCTTCCTTTTTCTTTTCTTAATCTCCAGATCATGTATGAACCCTCAGACCCTTCAGCCTGGCCTGTGGGAGCTGGCAGAATGTCCCCTGGGAAGTGCCAGCTGACAGCTGCTAGAGACCAGCACAGGCTGGGCTCCCTCCCTCCCTCTCCTCCTGGCCAAGGCCAAGTTGTCCTCCAAGCATGCAGACTGTAATTCTCTGTAAGTGGGAAGTCCTCAATTGGTGAGACAGTCAGTTTTAGCTCTCCTTGCAGTGCCAAAGGCAAGTCCTGAAGCATGAATGGAGTTTTACATGTTCTCCAAGATACTCACTAGCACAGCAAACTGAAAACTTTGCTCCTTTGCCTTCTGTTCTGATTAAGACAGACTTTGGGCCAAACATTGGAGTTGGTTGCAGTGATTCTACTTCACTTCAAGGTACAATAGTGTAAGTACTATGACTCTGTATTTATAATTGCCTAAATTCCCACTTCTTCTATATCCTCTGTGCAACTGCACTCTGCCTTTGTTACTTTTAATTGGGCCTTTCCTTAAATTTATGTCTGACAATAACAAATACAGCTTTTTGTCATCTATAGTCTTCAGCTTTTGTAGCGTTTAGGTTGTTCTGGTGAACTACCCTCCCACCTCCCAGTCTCCTATTATAAAGCTGGGATTTGAGGGAGCCAGGGAGAAGGGGGGGACACTGCATGATACAGAGATTTTCATTCTTTTAAGCACTTGTATTTAGCAGACTCCATTCCACTCCTCTTTATCCCAGAACAAAAAAATAGAGGTTATATGGAGAGGTTTGAAAAGCATGGGGATGGCATGTACTGGATTTATTACCACTTCATAAATTCCCACAGAGGTTTGACTTCCTTTGTTTTTAATTGCCAGCAATGAAACCGTTCACAGTACACTGCAAACACAGCCCCAGCTTTTTGTTTGAGACAGTTGGAGGAGAGGGGGGAAGAGAGGGGAAAGGCTCATGAGAAACATGAATGAGTAAGCTTTGCTGACTCTTCTAACTGCAGGGCCTGACAAAGTGACTATAAATACATTTCCCATGATGTTAATAGCTGAACAGGACTTTCGTTGTATAATAAGTGGGAATTCGAGCTTGTCAAACTTAGACAAGTGGGAGTAAATTGTAATTAACATCTCTAATAGAAAACAACTTATTAAAGAGTTCATCTGCATTTTAAAACATAATTTTGACATGCATATCATAAAAAATGCATTTGCTTTACCAATTGTGTTTTTAAGTTACCTCTTTAGTGTTTATTGATATTTTACTATATAGAATGTCCTAGCCTATCTAATCCAAATCACAAATGTCAATCACAAGTACTATTTTTGGTTAAGTACAACTGTCCATTCATATAAATCACACAAACAGACTTGTTGACCATGTATGATTACATGATTGCAAATAATGTGAAAAAAAAGAGAAAGTGTATGAGAATGTTTGCCACAAGGTGTATCTGAAATTAATGAATTTTTGCTTTATTATCTTTCACATTCCTCTAGGGATATTTATTTCCTGAAAACCTGATTCAGACAGAAATTGAAAAGAAATATTGTAGTAAAATTTCAGAAAAAGTTTTAGTGGGCAAAAATATAAATCAGTTTCCTTTCCACTAAATAAAAGAAAAAAACTAAGCAAATAGGTTAAAAACATTATTTAAAAAGTATTTCAACATGTTAAAATTTCAGGAGACACAGAATTTCAATCACATGGATATATGTCTTGCAAAAATAGGAATCCCCTTTAGCCACTGATTTTTTTTTAATGGCCTGAGATGCAAAGTTCAGACTCTGGTTCTTCAGGTATCCCTAGTTATACTTTTTCAATTTTCTTCAGAAAAGGCCATCATGTTCTGCTCAATTCAGGTCTCATTGTGATTTACTGTGTTAACTATTTGCACTAAGTATTTTACAGGTTTGCTGTTCTTGGTCGCACTTAACTAAATCAACCACAGTATTTGTAGTTCAAGAAATTAATGTACTATTTTATTAGGATGAGGAGATGTTACCTGTAGTGCATCCCAGTAATACCAATATCTTCTGAAAATTACTCAATGAAATCATGATGTATTTCCTGTTAGAACTGTTGATAATTTTTAAACTGAGTTTTTGCTCCATATTTGCATAAGATCTGAGAGATGTTTCTTTATTCTTTGTAATGGAACAAAATTAGAGACACCATGCAATCTGATGTTTGTAGTTTGAAACCAGATGATCTTCAAAACAGGATGAGATTTCAATGCATACTTGCTCATACTTGCTCTCTGGAATTTCCACAGTATTTTTCCTACAAAAGAGCCACCAAAAAAGCCTCATGCATTTGCTCAGTGACAATTTCCATGTGTTTCAGTGAGTATTTTTCTATTCACTCCCCCATTCCCTTCATTATATGTCATCTTCCATGGTACCTGCATGATATGCATAATTACACTCCTAGGCACAAATGCAATCAAATATTGACTGCTGAGATACACATGTTTTGTAAATTATTTGCTTCATACATCAAAGTTACAGATCTGGTGGAGCAGCACTTCCCCCAAGCCTTCAAAGTTCACTCTTATAAATCTAAAGAGTAAAGCTTCTTCCTAGCTACCTTCATCCCTTTCCTCACCTTAGTTTCCTCTGCAAATAATCTCTTTACATGCTTAGATACATATTTATACACACACAATCTTTTACCCAAAGGTCTCAGCCCTTCATTTTTTTCCATATGAGACAATTTTTGGGGTGACAGCAAATTACAAAGTGCAAGCCTCGGGAGGCAATCACCATCCAAGCTCCTGCTCATTACCTCTGAGGTAATACCTTACTGCAAACTACAGCAACTTCCAAGTTCTCAGGGCCTCCATCATGCATTCTTTTGCTGTTCATAAAAGTAACTATCCATATGAGATTTTTGACCAGCAAGGGAGCAATCACCTGGGTCTTTTTACACTAGCCAAAGAAAAGGATATAGAGAATCACAGATCTACCACTTGAGTCTTCAGAAGCAGTAATGAGAGTGGTGCCTGGCCAGATGTTCAGAGGTAAGGAAAAGGGTGAGGATAGTGAGGTCAATGAAGAAAGCCAAGTGGAAAAAGGAAAGTAGAAGACTGCACATGAGAACGGATAAGAACTGGAGAAGCCACGTATTGTCAGTGCATTAATTAGAGCTTCACTGTCCTTAAATTCAGCACCCTCACCCTGGGATAGCCACTGTTTCCTTCTGCTGCCTCTGGCAGCCAGCACACTGGCAGCAGGGCGTGAGAGGGGGAGGATGAGGTACAGCTCAGAAAGGAAAAATATGTTCTTCTTGGAGTGTAGTTAAATATATTCAGCTTACATTAATATAGTGACTCTGGAGGCTTCAATTGCATGCACAGAAGCAGCATGATAGGCTGAAAACACACACGATAGAAAGTTTAGGCATATGTTGAAACAAGGAAAGAAGTGGACGAAAAGCTGTTGTACTGGTTTTGGCTAGGATAGAGTTAATTTCCTTCCTAGTAGTTTGCACCGTGCTATGTTTTGGATTTGTGCTGAAAACAGCATTGAGGGATTTTTTTTAGCTATTGCTGGGCAGTGCTTGTGCAGTGTCAAGGTCTTTACTGCTCCTCATCCCACCAGTGAGGAGGCTGGGGGTGCACAAGAAGTTGGGAGGGGACACAGACTGGACAGCTGACCCCTGTCACAACCTACCTCTGAGTCAGGACAACTAGGTTCACTCCTGAAGGATCCCTTGGAGGACACTACAGCAAAACAATGTTAGAGAACTGATTACAACAACAACAGTAGCTTTTATTTTTAACAGCTCTGGAATCATAACTAGAAAAATCATAACTGGAAAAATCAGAACTGAAAAAAGTGGTCTGTAGGCATCCTAGCATTTGAGATAACCTTAAGAGAGGAGAGATAGAAGGAGAAAGATATAAAAGGAAATAGAGAAATAAGAAACAAGATAGAAAGATATCACCAGCTGTGGTTGCAGTCGGTCACGGCACATGATCCCTATCCATCAGGGGTGAGGGCCCCAATTTGCAGCAAAAATTAGGGGCTTTATGCCCTTGGTGTCTTTCAAGAGACGGCCCACTATCTCCTCCAGGAGGAGTTATGGTGGCCACGCATCATCTTTCCTTGGAAAGGTCTGGAATTTTTGAGAGAGGGGATCTGTGTAGGCTGTATGGTTTTTGGTTGCGCTTGATGTGATGACTTTCTGCACAGGAAGGAGACTGGCATAGTAAAAACTCTACCCTGCCCCCACAGGATCTGCTGCTTAATGGCTGCTGGTAGTCTAAAATCTGCCCAAAATATGTGAAGCATGGACACTAAGTGCTTAGCACCAACTCACTTGCTTCAAAGCTGCTCCTAATACGTCACATAACGTGTCCCATTGCTAAAATAGGCATAGCCACAGCTTCTAGCTACTTCTTATGCTGAAGTCATGCTTTTTGAATCCAGAAGACTAGATCTCTGTTTTCTCTCAAAACACAGCAAACACTGTGTCATTCAGTCCTTGGACCGCAATTAGAAACCCAATCTGTGGAGCCAGTCATACATGACTGGGGACGTGCCCAAGTGACATGTCAGAGGCCCGGGGAGGTTGTTGCACTGACTGTGGGAGTCCCAGTACCAGCTGTCAGACGTGGGATTAATAGATGGGCATTCCTAAAGCTCAGAATAGCAGTCAGTCATCATCCAGAGACTAGCGGAGCTTAAAAGGGCTTGAAGCCCTGCGACTGGATCCAGTCAAAACAAGCAGTATTTTTTTCAGAGTGGTGAGTGAGAAAGTTGTAGAAGATATCTAACAGAGCTATCTGAAGATACTCTATCTTTCTCATTTTCTCACTTCTCCCTGTTTCTTTGGAGCCACACCATGGAGAAGCTGGAAAGAGAAATTGCTCAAAAACATCACATGTTCAGAAAAAATGCAACATTTACATTAAATACATAATGCAGGAAACTGCTCTGTCAGACAAGATATTCCCCATCTGATTATGACTGGAAAGCAATAAACAGAAAGAACTAGTCATGAAACAAATGGCAACTGAAAACACATGCATTTAGGTCTTTGGCTCCAGAATAAATTAAGTGCAAATGTAGATTTTCCATATATCTGCCAGAATTCAGGTAACTATTGTTACTTTAGCCTAATTAACATGTTGCTTGTATGAAAAGTTTTTTCTAACAATGAAATACTCATTGCGAAAGAGCTTTAAACATTTTCTTACTGACAGAGTTAGAATGAAAGTGGGTTTTTTGTGCTTTTCTGTGCCTGTAGAGCTACAGTAAATGCCAATTGAGATAACAAATACTTGCTGATAGCAAACAGAGACCCCAAGGTCTATTACATCATTAGGTCTATTTACTTCTCAAAGACCTTAACTGCTCATAAATTCTGGTCTTCGTGGCTTATGTGATAGATGTATTTATTTAATTAAGCTAAATTCTTTTAAAAGACCCAAATATTACAATTCCATGTTCAAGAATGAATAGCTGGGTTCGATTCTTGGGTAATGCAAAGCAACTGCCAACGTTTAAAGAAATATTCTGGATTCAACCTTCAAGGCAAATTTGATAACAACTTTGAACTCCACAAGCTAAAGTTCAGATCATTCTTCTGTAACACAGCTCCCCTGAGATTTGGCCAGACATATTTTCAAATGTACTTAGCCACTGAAATCAGTTAAATCAATTTCAATAAAAGCTGGGTGCTTTGTCAATGTGGGTTTGGTCTCCTTGTTTTTCAGTTTCTGGTTTTTAAAGAGGAAATTTCCAAATATCACCAGCTGTAATTTTCAGCAATAAATTTTCACAGGGCAAAAAAAGTCTGAAGTCTGCAGAACACAGGCAGACATAGGTATGCAGTAGTTTATATTCTGCAGTTATTCCAAATTGTCATCGTTTTATTTGCAGAATAGCTCTATGGTGTTTACCTAGCTCTAGGACTCAAGACACTAAAGAACAAGACAACATTGCTATTTGCAGCTCGTCGACATTCCATGGGACATGTCACCTTCCATCAAAGCTGTCATTTATCTCCTCTACATTCAACTCCTTTATTACTATCTAATTCTACCTCCATTATGAAGACACCAATTACTATAAATGACTTAAGACTGCATAACCCAGTGTAACTCTCTGACTGTGGCTCTCTGCTTATTCATAAGTTTTGACTATTCTATGATTAGGATTAGGATGATATTCAGAAATCTCAGTCATGTTATATGAAGCCTCACAGCAGCAGTCAATCCCTGCTCTGAAGGCCTTAGGCCCTCAATAGGCACGAGAGAGAAAAAAAATTACTGCTTTCCTAATATTAGAGATTTCCCAGCTTCTAGTAATACAACTTGATGCTTCTACTCTGAGCAATTATCAGACATCGGAAGGCAGAAAGTGCATGATAATTGCTCAGAGCAGCTTTCCTCTTCAGGCAGTAAGTGGCAGCATTGCAATAGCCTTTGCTACCTTCTTTGTTGTCTTCCAAGGCAGTCTTGCTTTTCTGATCAAGCTCACAAAGCTCCTTCTGCCATGTCTATATCCCTAAAATATAATATTATATTCGAAATAAATATATTATATTTAATAAAAATAATTTTGTTTAAAGCTAAATAAAAAAGAAAATTTGCAGATATGGGGTCTTGTGAATGGAGACTATGCATATGAAAAGCAACTCCACCATTTCTCTGTTCTTGGTCAGGGAATATTTTGTATCCTTATCAACATTTCTAAAAACTGAAAAAATTTAAACAAGGGAAACTGGAATATTTTCTTTCTATTTCTGAAGCAGAGGATGTAAATGGTATTCTATCTATAGATAGACATTATAGTGTAGATCCTAATTCTTGAATATTTTATAGCCTCTAAAAAATAAGCAGACAAAATCAGCATCAGATCATTTCATGTTAATTGACTTGATACTGGATTGGATTCACTCTGTTCTAAAGGGCTTTTTGGAATAACAGCTGTGATTTTTTCCTGGCTCATAATCATCATCAGCCATAAGGAAACTGCAATCAGAAGGGAGGAGAGAGATCTGCTGAGGAAGCACAAGCCTGCCTTGTATCTAACTCCCGCTCGAGTTTTGCAGTGCCAAAAGGAACAACATAAATCAGGAGTTCAGTTTTGTCACTTGCATAAACATATAGTCCTAAGTATGAATTACACCCTTTGGAGTGTCTGCTGAAGTGAGTGGCAATTTTCAGTTGTGGGGTAGGACTAAAGAGTGGATCTTTTCCTGAGAATCCATTTCAGGAAGAAATGGATTCTCAGAATAATTGGTTTTCTGGTTAGACCTGTCTGTGGTGATTAGCTTGTGTAGTCATTAGTTCTTGGGCTGTTTTCTCACTGTGTGGCTGTGTACTGCAATGCTGTATGTTCCTGTCAAAGGTTGTCATTTTTTCTGGTGTGGCACTTACATTACTGGCCTCTGCAGAGGGATGAAAATGGTATGCTCTGTGTCTTGTGGAAAATTGTCTTTATAAAGACACAGCTTTCCCATAAGAACATGACAAATTGTGTAAGGCAGCTTTTCATTAAGAAACCTTGCTTATTAGCTGTCAAGGTCAAGAGGCAAATGAGGAGATTCCTTTGTTCTTCAGGGCAAAATGGAGCATTTCCAGTGAAGAATCCTGGAAACACTTGCAAAGAAAGGAAAAGGAAAATGGCTTAATAATGATTTGCACCATGCCTATGTGAAAATATCAGTATTTTACAACATTTCTGAGTCCCCCTTTTGAGTGATGTCATATTAACTGAGGCCTGATTTCATGCCTGGGCATTTTTGTCCATGTTTAGGAGAATCAGTCCTAATTTTAAAAGGATTAATTAAAAGGATGTTAAGCTGCATAATCTGGCAATTATTCAAAATTCTCTTTCAGTGGTATTTATGTTTTTCTGCAAAACCAAGTAAAACCACTTTTATTCAGCATGTTTTTAATATACTTTGAAATACTGAGAATAAAAGTGCTTGATAAATTTAAAACATTACTGTTAATTATTACTACAGAATTTTTCCTTCATCATCTTTCTGATCTTTAAGAACATTAATGAGGACATTTACACATTGTAAGTATGAGCTGGTTTAAATGAGTGTCTTTCACTGAGACTGTATGACTGCTAAGATGAAAGCTCTCAAATGTTAATGCACTTGAGGTTTATAATGTCTAATGTTAATGTCACAGGACATAGGTCAGGGAAGTGAACTGGGAGCAATTGCTCATGATAAACCATCTGTATGTTATTTTACAGCAACAAAATAGGGTAAACTAAGTCCCAGGACATGTCTACTGAGTTATGAAGTTAGTACAGGATTTCATCTAGCATTAATGAGGCCTCATTTGTACAAATGGGAAATTCTTGAAATAGGATATCACAGGACTAACTTCTGAGCAGCTCAAGGGAATAAATGTTGAGAAAATGCTAACTGGATTTGGCCTTTAATGAAGCATAGGGAAAAAAGAGAGAACTTCTCACATTTCATATTCCAATGTTAGGCTACAGAAACTGCCCTGTGTCCCCTTGAGAAATAAAGAAGGAGTTTTTGCAGAATTTCCTTTTTTCCTTTGTTTTCTCCTCCTCTCTTCTGTGTTTTTCTGGAGGCCAAGATTTGAGATTAAATGTTCACACACAGAATAGTGAAAAAATCTTTAAGCTGGCTGTGTGCATTCACAGCTATAAAGCATAAAAATCTTTTCATGTCACTACCCCTACTGTGCTCTAAACTATATTTTGCCTGCTAGTACCCAGCTACAAATGATAGGTTTCAGACTGAGTTGCTATGTCAGCTAGATAGTGATTCACATGTGCTTTTATTTTATGGTCTGGTTTATATTCTTCTTAGCTATGTACTATTCTGTGATGTGGATGAAAACTGTACATACAGTAGAGGAGGATAAGAGAAATTAAATAGCTCTTTATAATTTTATTCATTTGGAAATTAATTTAATTTGACTACATGATTTGGAAGTAAGTCTGTAAATGTTTTGAGAGCACTAGTTTCAAATGTTAAATTGATTTTTATTTCTGCAAGTTACAGCTTCAGAATATAAAAAGGAAGCTACCCCTAAAATGGCAGTGGTGGAAAGTGCAAGCTTTATATTATCCAATTAAAGGTCTGTGCAACCTGTTAGCTTTTAAGAAAGTATACACGCAACTAGTTCTCTTAGATGAGATGCATTTATTTGTCCCCATGCTCTCAAAGTATCAAGGGTTATGTCTATTTTCTGCCTAGCATCCTATACTCTTCCTGTGGGATAACTAAATCATTACACTGCAAAGTGACAAAGTCACTTGCACTCAGATTTGTTCCTACAGGATTCCCAGGAGGAGAGATGATGGGAGTGAATGGGGTTAATACCAATAGAGAAATTGAACTATTTGTTGTTAAGTGAAAAAACAGCATAAACTACCATTGTCATGAGTCTCTTTTGTAAACATTATAAGAAATATAGAGATATTTAGAGATATGTAAATAAGGTACAGGAAATTATTTTTCTTTCCAGGGAATTAGACTGTTTGATTACAGCATGCTTTGGTTATTTAATAACATCTGGAGAGGCTATTTCAACTGCCTTCAAGATAAAAATTAGATAAAAGTCTTGGAACATACCATTTCATATAAGTGGAAATACTGCTGTGTATGAAAGAGGAAAATAAATAACAACTCACATATTCATGTTATTAGGCAGTGGTCAACACTCATTTTTTTAAGAAATTATTACATTCTTTTTTAATTTTTACCTTATGTCAGTCATTCCTAACAAGTAATTTCTATATTGTTGCCTGTTACTACAGGAGAGGACAGCTTAAAACAATTCAGGTATTTTTGGGAACCATCAAAAGTTCTATCATCTTGTAGTAGAAATGTTAAGTTAAAAACCTTCATGGCACAATAGGCTCCAGATCTTTCTACTGGGCACATAGAGGAGCCTTGATCAGATATTCTTCTTGACTCTGGTCAGGGAAGATACAAACGGTATTAAAAACAACACACAAATGCCATTAGTCTTTAAATATAGAGAGATATTTCCCAGTCTCTCCCTAAGAGCTGATGAGATTGTCAGTGGAGAGAAAGAAGCACATAAAGGCACATTATTGGCTTATGGATATCTATTCCAGGATGAGTTGAATTACACCCAAGATGAAAGGCACCTCAATGACTAGGATGAACATTTACCTTGTAGACATCCTCATTATGGACAGTGAAACCAACCCACGGAGTTCCATTTTCTCAGAAGCAGAGTGGAAGTGAGAGAAGGGATTCTAGGGTTCATTGATCAGCTTAGGTCCATCTTTGGAGAGCCAGACAGCCTGGCATCTACAGCCAGGCACTTGACCATAAGCAGCAGGCATTTGCCCTTATAGGCTATGTATGCAACCAGCTGTCAAGCAATAAGCCTAATCAATCTTTTTGCTTGATGTGGCACAGTGAGGAGAAGTCTAAAGAAGACTGAAAGGTGAAATAGATGAGAAATAATTTGTTCTTAGCTTTTGTAATACTCATATAGAAGGGTAAATGGGAGGTTCTAAAAACAAGGCCAGAAGCATTGCCCCATGTTGGAGAAAATGAAACCCTTTTTAGTGGAGGAGTCTGCTAGGTGGCATGTGAGCTCAGAGGAGCCCAGGAAGACTGGCAAGCCTGCCTCTAAGTTTGGCTTTTATCTTGTAATCAGTAGGATGATTCCAGGATACTTCGGTTCCTGGAACTGAAGTAACATCAGTGAAAATGAAGTTGTCATCATTCAAGTCTCGTGTGGGTTTTGTTCTTGAGCTTTTTATATTCTATCTATAATAAAATAATTCAGTGCAACTGTTAGGCTTAAGGACCTGGGCACAGGTGAATTATTTTAATTACTCTTATGGGACCTACTGCCAGTGAAATACTATATTTTTCTTCTGAATTTCCTTGTATGGAAACTGAGCAACCATATTAATATCTGTTTACCCTTTAGTATTTATCATAAGCTATGAATATTCAAGCTATATATTAGAGGTATATTCAATAAATCAGTGAAATGGTAAATAAAGCAGCTTGCAGATGACATTCCATGGGAAGGGAAGGGAAGGGAA
>VZRL01001399.1:872616-899759 GCA_013397895.1 Origma solitaria | reverse complement strand
CAGGAGCGATTATTTTTAGGCAAGTTAACATCCCAGCCCTCCGTCAGGAGAACATCTTTCTGCCTGAGGAGAGGGGAGGGAAAGGGAAAAAAAAAAAAAAAAAAGAAAAGAAAGAAAGAAAGAAAGAAAGAAACTGTGAGGATTTTACAGGTCTAGTATTGCCAGAAAAACAGCAGTTAGAAATAGTACCTAAGCTGAAAGGTCTGGAATGACTGTATCCCTTAGCCAGCTGTGACTAAACACACATACTCAGCAGAGTGAATTACAGTCGATTAATTTACATAGGAACACCAGTTTTCTGTATGCTGATGTTGTAATTTCCTATGCGTCAGGTCACTCTTACTTATCTGATTATTTAGCTGATCAGAAACCTAAACCATCTGCACTCAATTAACCATGTCATTCCTGCTAAAAGCTGAGCTTGTGTTCTTTGTAGGGATATTCATAAGCTTCTTGTTAGTTTTAAGAAATATGGTGCTGACTTAACTAACCATTCATGGGAAAGGAAGACTTGGCACTCACTGTAGGTACTGTGGCTGCTATCACATATCCTCCGTTGCTACTATGAAAAGCATTTTGAAGCAGACATTATTAAACACCCCATAGCTGCTAACCCTTCAAAACAAAATGGCACAAAACATATATGAATTATCTGCTCACAAAGGACAACCGCAGCAAGACTAATTTCATTTAACTTTGGATACCTGCAAGGTATAATTTTGTATCCAAGCTCATCACCATTGCCTCCTTCTGCCATCAATGGAGGAAATGAGTCATGTTTATGACAGGATTCACCAGAGCATAGACATTCACAGGGTGAATCCTATCAAAGTGTAAAAATGCTGATTTTCTACATTTATGGTGATGAAATAAGCCTAAGCACAGATGCTCACTTAGTTTTCTAAAGCGAAGTAGAAGGAATCCAGGCAGGTCTTGGCTGCTCTTTGAGAATGTGAAGCATCTATCACGTGCCATTTTGTTTTGCTATGATTCTAGTGTTTTAAATTCAGATTACAGCAGGGATTTTCAGAAAGATTGCATACTCCTGGAAAACATGCAAAAAGATGAACTATCTTTAATGGTCAGCAGGAAGGAAAAGGAGCAGTGAAAGAGGGAGACATCACAAACTGTGTAATATAGAAAGTAGGTTACACAGGGCACTTCTGGCTGACAGTCTAATAGCATATAGACAAATATCATCCTGGCACTTTTGCCACACTGCCCTGCCCCGTGTCCATCACCGTGAGTGTTACCAGAGCACCGCAGAACACTCCCTCCTCTCTGCCTCCTGACTGCTGGCAGTGAGTGCTCTGCACGATAGGTGCAAACCTGCACCTCACAAAAGGCAAAGGAATTTGTGGCCCTATTTTTCTCAGTTACTCTTTAGGGACTTAAATTTTCCTGTGCCTTTGTGTCTGGGGCAGATGTATCTGTCTTACAAGCTAGGTATGTTTACACTTCCTTCTCTGTCTCATTGATTTTTCAAAACTCATGCTACGTAAAAAATTTCAGCATTTCCTTTCCAACAGAAATTACTATATATACCAGAAATACTCAGTAGTGAAATTTCAATGTTTATTTCTTGTCAGGTAAAATAGAGATTTCACATGTTAAAATGTATGTCGAAGTATTGATCATTTTTCAATTAATCCTTTTTTTTCTCCTTAAAATCATTTTTTCTTCAATTTTCTTATTCATATTATCAATGACTGATGATATTATTTCCCTTCCTTTTCCAGATATTCTGGCTTTTTTCATTTCTTTCTAACACTTTGTATTTTCCAGGGATATATATCAGTATATAACAACTCTAATCAAGAGCATTTCCTTAGAGAAGTTTAACAAAGTTTCTCTACTTCCCACAGGCAGTGATATGTGTACACACTGCTCTGAGGAATGGACCCTGTTCCTGAAACCAATTGGCCCAAAAAGTGTCTCAGTAGCATCCTAGCAATGTCTAGTTTGCTAACTGCTAATTGTTATTCTGTTCCTCAGAGTCTATCCCATCCACAAAGAAAAACTTTTTAGGTGTCTTTCTGAGCACTGATGAGCCAGCATCCAGCCTAAAGTAATCTACATGATTTCCTATGCAACTGTGTCCAGTGCAGGGCCTTCTCTTTGTGGACCTCTCTTTCCATTATAATTGAAATTTTGAACCCTCTTTTCTTCCTGTGTATGAATTCTGTTTAGGTATGGCAGCTTTCCAAAACACCACTTATATATAACAGTATCAAGACTACTTCATATTTTCTGTGTATATCACATTAAGTGATTTGAAGTTAAACATTCAAATAGATTAAAGCTTGACATGTATTCCTGTGCTGGCATAGTCACACTGTCTAAATCAAAGATTTCTGTCACAAAACAAGATACAAGGACTGAATAAATTCAGATATATACTTTACATAATTACCTTAATAAAGACTTTGTCAATGTCATGTTTGCAAGGATGCTACATCAGTTAAAACCAGCCAGATTTAAAAATATACAGTACAAGAAAATATACTGTTCAACAGGCCAATAATTCACCAGTTAAGTTATTCTGCATTTCTTAGCAACTTTTTGTGCTGGAAAACTCAAGTCATGCTGAGACACAAGAGCTGACAACTATCTTATAACAGCCTGTACAGGATCACCTTCCAGCCGTTCAGAGCTCACTCCTCAAGGAATGCAAGTGGCTAAAGGACTGCAATGCAGCAACTACCAGGCAGGGTGATTAGTTATTTCCATGTTTCTCCAGAAGAATGTGAGGAGAAAAAGTGGGGGAGCAGCTGTTGGTTCCTGTATTTGATAAATAATTGAAAGCTTCCTTTGCCTACATTATCACTGTACTCACACTGTGATTATTGCAAACTTTCTAAGGATCTCCAGACTTCTAACAGGGACCTTAAAGGAAAGACAGCACAGATAAGCAAATAAGCCAGCCCTTTCTTTGGAAGCCATATAATTTTCCATTAAAAATCAGAATATAATATTTGCTGGTGTTGAGCCTCCCTGGAGAACATATTTCTGCCCAACATGCCCATTTTGTCATTTTGAACGTCTAAGCACAGTGTTAATTTTTATAAACATGTTCTATTTTTTAAATTCCTGTTTGAGGGGGTAAAAGAGGAGAGGTTCAATAGTGTTAACTTTCAAATAGCTAAGGGGAAAATGTAAGAAGTAGCTGTGCTAATAGCAGTGCCATCAAACACGGTTCACATCCCCTTACAAAACGTGCACGTGGCTGTGCAGATTTTGGTTACCAGTGGCCTGTGAGGTTTCATGCCCAGTTATGCCAAGATATAAAGGAAGATCTTGGCAGTGGCATGTGGCCACCACCCACACAGGCCCCAGACCCCAGTGCCACCTGTTGGCACCCATGGCTTGTCCCTGCAGGCTCTGTCCTCGCCCTGGCAAGCAAAACTTTAGTCCCCATGCAGGAACACTCCTGCTCGCATTTCTGTATTGTGATACTGTCACTGTGCTGCTCATTCGTGTTCATATAGTGCTTCTACACATTATTGAAGGTTGAGACACAAGTATCAGCCCTCAGCAAGCCTTCATTTGAAAAACTGATGCTTGAGCATTAGACTTTGAACCTTTATGTCTCATCTTAAATGGAGTCATAATGTCTTAAATGGGACCTTAAATGAGATTCAAAATCGCAATTTCTGGACTCCATTTATTTGCAGAAAGCACATCTGGGCACAGTATTGCCCAAACAAAGTTTCTAGACTCATTGCCTACACTTGCTCTCAAGCTATTAGCCTGTGAAAAAGTTTTGTGGGTAAATATAAACTGAAATTGATTTCTTTACAAAACTAATTCATGTCCAGGGAAACATTTGTGTTTATTTTACACTGTCTTTTTTTACTTACCAGTCACCAGATGTCCTAAACTGGAATTTTCATTAAAATTCCTTTGAAATGTGACTACAAATATGTAAGCAAATTGAATATAGATAAAATTGAGGAGTTTTGTCAGTGACTTTGTTCGATGTTACAGCTAGAACCTTTTAAATTCTTCACCCATATTCTAGATCTAAATACTGAGATTCTTTTTTTCCTCTTAGTATTTTGGACTTGACTTGAAAAATTTAGAGTCTGCTTTTCAGAAGGTAGAGGTCCTTTGCTTTAAAAAATTAATATTATTACAGTTGGAATGCTTTTGAAGACATTCCTTTTATTGTTTATATATTTTTATCCCACCTATCAATGAGGCAAAGTAAATCTAATTTTGTATCTTACCCTATTTCCTATAAATACATTTTCTTGCTGAGAAACATCCTGTGAGAACAAAGAAAATTCCCTGCTTGAGAGCTCAAAGGATTAGGCCAATTGCAAAGTTTCCTTTCCTGAAAGAAAGTTTAGCCCAGAAAAACATAGCAGTTTGCCCCAGGCTTAACTAACTAGAAGAATTTAATCTCCTGTGAGACATCTAGGATATGGGGTAAAGTTGTTTTGCCATAAATTTCAAATATCTGCATTTACTATCTCAAATGACTCACTAGAATTCTTGCAAAGAGGTCAGTGTCACATATGTGAAACCCATACTGGGTACAATGGCAGAGAGAAAGATTTTGTATAACTGTGTTGGAGATTTACAAAGTTACCAAACATGGTGTTATGGGGTGGAGAATGCCCCTGAGAAAATTCGGTAGTTTCCATATACTTCTCTGGTTTTGTTACTCATCCTCCCACATTTCTCTTTCCTTCCTCACTTCCATCACAGATGCACTTTAAATAATCAGGGCCTAAATTCTCCTTCCCTTGCCCCAGTTCCACTGCAGTCTAATGGAGTTAGATCTTGTTTTATTTCTTTCCTTCAGGTAATGGTGATATTATACCAAGGGACATGATGACAGAACTTGCAAGAATAACATCTTGGGAAAGATGCTCTGAGAAAAAAAGAATGAAAACTATTTATTCACACGTCAAGTGGCTAAACTATGGAGAAACATTTTGTCCAGTTCCGTGTCTAAAGACCAAAGCCTCTATATACAGAAGTTTTTCCAGTGCACTGCCTGCAGATGAAATACGATGTAGAAAAGAGTGTTTACTGATTTGCAAGAATTTTGTTCCAGATACTACATGTATTGCAGGTGGAGATAAAGTGAATTACAGTAATTTCAACAAAAAAGCTCCCAAAACATTGTATCCATGGTGTACTGGAGCATATTTAAGACATTTTCTTTCTGTTTCAACTGAATAATATCCTAAATTATCTCTAAGAAAGAGAATGGATTAGTGTTTGGAATATGTTGAGATCTATGGTATTCAATGCTTAGTCTGCACTTCCAATAATGAATTACGAATTGCACATATGTAATGTAAACAAAACTAATGCACTTTATGAATATGAAAGTTGGCACAAATAACCTGTATAGGTGGAGGCTTCTTCTCCTTGAGAAGAATCTGTACTTGAAAAAGGAACTCATATTTCTCCTTACACTCCTGCAGTGCCACTTTTTAAAGTGATTTTTAGAAGTACATACTGCAAAGATTTTGGAGGCAGCATTCAGGTCTTATTCTATCAGTGAGAAGAGCTCCCTGTTAGTTGGATCTCTTCATGTGCAAGATCTATCCTGTCAGGACACCCATGGTTCCCATACAGATGTAGCTCTGGATAAAACATAGTGTGTGCATAAAACCAGCACATTTCCTGCTGGTCACCAAAAGATGGGAGCAGAGAACTCCTCCCTCTGCAAAGCACTAAGACACAGTGTTTACATAACATCCTTAATCATTTTTTTCAAATGTGTCACACAGAAGTTTTACAGTGCTGCTCATCTCAAAGCTTCTTCCTTTCACGGTAAGAAAAGGGGTTGCTCTTGAGTCAAATCCAAGTTATTGTTCCAGCTAAAGACAGATTGTGTTGCTGCATTTAGCAGAGTTCTGTTTATAACACAGTTTTAAAATGTTTTTTGTATTGTAACAGTAGATACAGTCCCATGTCTTCAAGCCTTCAAAAGGACCAATAGAATTTATTTAATTAAAGGAAGAGCTTAGATAATTTTTGTTTTATATGAGATACCCTGAGTTTGAATAATATGTCCAGAGTTTATACACTGTATATGTACTATGTATAAAATGCATGCTCATTCAAGATTAAAAGGGCATTGAATGAAATATACATTGCAAAATGTTGCTAAATTATGACAAACAACTTGATTTTGAGTAGCATATGAAGTATATCACAGAACCTATTCCCAAACTAAATCAACAAGACCTTTAAAAAGTTTTCCATTTGACCTTCACTTTCTCAGGTTATTCAAAGAGAATACACATAAATGAAGTGTCACTGATTCAATGCTCAAAGCTTAAAAAGCCAAAAATAGTGTTAGAGGGAAAACGTACTTCACACACAACATTTTATATTGTCAAGCTACTCTGTTTTCTTTTATATCTTAGAGATTTTAACATAAATTATTGGTTTAAAATTGACAGCGGTTAGCATTCATACTGTTCAGTCCACTCTAATGAACTTCATTTGAGGTTAAATTATATGAAATCATTCCCCAGTTGTCAAGCTATCCATTAGCAGTGACTTCTGATGATTCTTTATAAAGGCAAGATACAGTGAATATATTCTTCATTACACTTACAAATCACATGCTAGAGTCAAGCAACCTTAGGATTGAAGAGAAACCACACAATTATGGCAGTTGCATAATGTCAAGAAAAATAGTGCTTCCAGTTCAGGCTTGAAGGAGTCGTTTAGCATTTACAGAGTAGCACATTCAAACAAGGATAGACAATACTCGTTGTCTTCAAAGGTTTGTCCCACCATTAAGCCTCAGCTAGAAATAAACTGAAAGAAGATAGTTCCTAGGCATTAGGTTTGAAAACAAGCATTTATTAAGTTATTTATTTTTAATTACGTATTAAGTGTCACTTTGGCATGTCAAAAGCAGTAATAATAATTTCAAAACTATGTAACTTCAGTGAAAGGGAGTAATGATGCACAGTTCCTATAAAGCTGTTCCACTTTAGCATTTCTATCATGTCTCTGCTCTTTAGATTCCTTTACATATTCACTTCTATTCATACAGAGGCTGCTACTCATAAATCCCTGTTCACTTTATAAGGGTATGACAGAATAGTTAAAAATTCTCTACAGGCTGAAGGGAAGGATGTTCATAACAGTCAGTTTTATACACTCAGTGAGGCTGACCGAGTTGAAAAGCCATGATGCCTTGAGCTGTGTATGAAACTAGTTCCTTTGAGAGGGGCTGAGACCACGACTACCTCCTGTGCTCTCTGGCTGGAACAGCACAAGCTGGGGACAACCAGCTGGAAAGCAAAGACGGTCCTGGTGATATGAAGTTGACATGAGCTAGCAAAGGGACATCACAGCAAAGGTAAATAGCCTCCTGTACTAGCAGAGTGTTGTCAGCAGGATGAGGAAGGCAATCCTGCCCCTCTTTTCGGCACTGGTGGGACCCGTCTGGACTGCTGGGTACAGCTCTGAGCCACTCAGAGCCAGAGAGACTTTGACAGACTGGAACAAATTCAGCCAAGGGCCATGAAGAGGATAAGCATATGGCATTTGAGGAAAGGCTGAGGAAGCTGGAACTATTCAGCCTAAAGACAAAAAGGCTCAGGAGAACCTTATAAATGTGCGCAAAAGCCTTCTTATTCATACCTGAGATTATTTTTGGTTTTTGAAATGTAGATTATATCACTGCTATAATTTTCACATCAATAAATCACTTCTAATAGACCTAATAACATTACTTAGTGGCAGTAGTTTTAAAGGAACTAAGGGTTCACATCATCCCCATGTTTTTTGTTAAAGGCTGTGAGTATTTTAATCTGTTCACATACCACGCCTACATTTATGATGAAGCAAGGTAATGTAGTTCTAAGTACATATTCACAGACAGAAAGGCCCACAAGTTAGAGCCAGGTCTCTATTCAGAGCTTTGTATTATTTCTAACTTGCTAATTCCATTCTGTGCATCTAATTCCTACATTTAATGAGATTTTATTTTCAGAAATTACCTTGCTATCAAGAAATAAAACAAGCATAAGACATGAAAATAACCAGTATTACCAACTGAATTTTAAAAATCCTTGAGACATAAAACAGTTCATAAATACAGAACATATTTCAGGAAGCATCTTGGCATATGGTTATGGAACAGTTTATCTTGAGTGCAATCACATGCACATACAGGACAACCAAGGGATCAGGCCCAGTCAAGATGGGTTTAGGAAAGGCAGGTCCTGTGTGATCAACCTGCTCTCCATTTAGGACAGGGTGACCCATCTAGTGGACGAGGGAAAGGTTGTGGATGTTGTCTGCCTTCCATAAAGCCTTTGTTACTGTCTCCCACAGCGTTCTCCTAGAGAAGTTGGCAGCTCATGGCATGGACAGGTGACCTTTTTGTTGGGTTAAAACTGGCTGGATGGCAGGACCCAGGGAGTGCTGGTGAATGGTGCCACATCCAGTTGGTCGCCGGTCACTAGTGGGATCAATATTGGGCCAGTCCTTTTTAATACATTTATCAATGATTTGGATGAGAAGATCCAAGTGCACCCTAAACAAGTTCACAGATGACAGCAAGCTGGGCAAGAGTGTTGATCTGCTGCAGGGCAGGAAGGATTTGCAGAGGGATATGGACAGGCTGGATCAATGGGCTGACACCATTTGTATGACATTCAGCAAGGCCAAGGGCTGAGTCCTGTACCTGGTTCTCAACAACCCCTGCAGTGCTCCAGGCTGGGGGCAGAGTGGCTGGAAAGCTGCCCTGGGGAAAAGGGCCCGAGGGTTCTGGTTGACAGCAGCTGAACATGAGCCAGAGTGAGCCCAGGTGGCCAAGAAAGCCAATGACAACCTGGCCTGTGTCAGCAATAGTGTGGCCAGCAGGACATGGACAGTGATTGTCCCCCTGTACTCAGCACTGCTGAGGCCACACCTCGAGTGCTGTGTTCAGCTCTGGGCCCCTCACTGCAGAAAGGACATTGAGGGGCTGGAGTGAGTTCAGAGAACAGCAACAGAGCTGTTGAAGGGTCTGGAGAGTAAGTCATATGAGGAGCAACTGAGGGAGCTCGGGTTATTTAGCCTGGAGAAGAGGAGGCTCAGGGGAGACCTTATTGCTCTCTACAAGTGCCTGACAGGAGATTGCAGACAGGTGGGAGTCAGTCTCTTCTCCTAGGCAGCATGCAACAGAACAAGAGGAAATAGCCTCAAGCTGTCAGGGGAGGTTCAGGTTGGACATTAAGAAGAATTTCTTCCCTGGAAGGGTGGTTAAGCACTGGAACGGTCTGCCCAGGGAAGTGGTGGAGTCACTAATCCTGGAAGTATTCAAGAAATGCCTGGATGTAGCACTCAATTCTGTGGTTCACTTGGCGTGGTGGTGTTTAGCCAAAGGTTGGACTTGATGATATTGGAGGTCTTTCCAACCTTAATGATTCTATTCAAATAATGTTACTATTGCTCAGAAGAATCACACATCAGGCTCCTTTTACAATAGTCCATCACACCAGTTTTACTCTCTCTACCTCAGACAGCACAGGCTAAGTATAGGTATCACAAACATACACAAAACCAGATGGCAGCCAGTATTCTGGCAAAGCTTCCAGCTCAGCTGTCATCCCAGCTGATTCTCAGTGAGCTCAACTGTAATCCATTGAAGATGTCATTCCCACAGGAAGCTGAGGATCAGTTCACACAGGACTTTGTGTTTGTTTGCATATGCGTATTCACTGTAGTTAATGTCATTTTACTGACTGCACTTAAAAATTGCCCTCCCCCCGAACCGTGTGAAATGAGATTATCCCTCAAACCATGAGACTGTTTCTAACAAAATACACATGAATCAAGCCCCAGCAAGTCTCCCACGTTCATGAGAAATACTGGTTTCAGAAAAGAAGCATCTAAATAATAAATCTTCACATCCTATTTTGTCTCTGTTATTCCTAATAGAAACAATGCCAATCGGCTACTTTTTTAAGTTTACGGTCCACAACAATTGTAAAGTGATTATAAGCAAATCTTTTATGCCTCAGGCAGAAATCAACTTTTTCCTTCAGGATGCTATGTCATATCATGTTTCTAGCATAAATGCTGAAAAAAATTGAAACTGTTGTGACTGAAACAAAATTACTGTAAGGATAAATGTGGAAATTAAAACAGCAAAAAAGGGACTAAATAATACTATTATCAACTCTGTAATCCTAAACAAGCAAAGTCCAAATGAGGATTTGTGGTATATCTGTTACCACTTTCTGACTGTCTGTGAAAAGACTAGATCTAGTTTCAAGAAAGGTCCTACCACAACACCTTTTAGCCAGCTGAATTTATTGAAGTAAATGGAGTCACACCAATTATTGAAAGATTGCAAGAGAATGAGGAAAAAACATCTTTTAACAAAGAGCTCTCTAACAGGAACTATTTCCATAGCACAAAATGCAAGAATTACCTTTAATTGATACCCAGAGCAAAAGGAGAAAAAAAATTACTAGGCAAAGTGGCAAAAAGAAGCATCTGTCCACAAAGAATAGAGAATAATCATTGTGTGATAAATATTTGAGGCCCCAACACCAACTAGAAATGCATGGCTGTAAGAACATGTGGACAACAAACATGCAGTCCTCAAAGCTGAATAATTCTTACAACTAAGAAAAACAGAAAACCAAATGTTGCCACTAAGATAATAAACAAGCAAAAATCCCCATCTTGGATGTATTCATAACCATAGGACATCTGGTATATTTCTGTTTCCTAGTGTGTCAGTCATATTTTAATGTTTTGTGTACCCTAGAATAAAAGTAGAGCATCTTATGTGGCACAGTTTTCAACCTTAGCAAAGGCAGCCAACACTCACTCACTCAGCAGTTACAATGCATTAATTCTTAACACTGGTGGGACTCACCACCAGTTTACACTGTCTGGATGCCTGAGGATCCAGTACTGGTATTACAGGACAAATCTTTCCAAATCCTTTAGCAACACTGCTAATACAAATATTATCTTGTGCCAGAACACTGTCAGGAACTGTGATGCTGTCCACAGCAGTCTCAGAGAAGAAATAAAAAACGAGGAGAGTGAGGTGTAAATATGAGATCATGAAAGACAAGTTGGAAAAGGGAAGCAAGGATCTTAGTACTTCTGTTTAATTAGGAAGTGTGGAAACCTCTTTTCGTTTCCTCTTAAACATTCTCTTCCAGTGTTCAGTCTTTGAAAAGGTGTCTTGGACACATTTTTGAGAATTCCCTTAGTTTCTTGACCAAGTTTATACTCAAAAGGTAACTTCTTTTGAAAATAGCAAAATAATTTTGTGTTTTAAGACACATGAATTTTGCAGCACCCTGCTTTTGAGATCTAAATTCTGGGGTTTGCCCAAATTTCCTTTCAACTGACAAGGCCAATGACGATATATATTTCAATATACTTAAGTCGCCTGAGGAATACCTTCAAATTTACTGGGAAAAAGCTTCGAAAGATCAGATCCAGATTTCATAATTCTTTCTGTTTCATTTCTGCTACTTGGTTTGGGTTTTTTACGTTTTAGTAAATACAAACAAAATTTTAACATGTACTGGGAAAACAGATAAATATTCAGGCAAAGTCTGGAGTAACAAATGTTTCCCATAAAATTTGCAAGGTAGTGGAAATGGAAACAAAATTCCTACCTTGCAAAAGGCAGCTAATTTTCTGCAATAGAAAAGCATACTAATTCAGGAACATAACATGACAAAAGCTCTGATAAACATCCTGAATGCTTCATCCAGAGAAAAATTCCCTTCTACGTAATTACTACTGCTGCTGTGTGATCATGTCCTTCTCCCTGTGAAGAACTAGTACTCCAGCGATTTTTTTGCCTTTGATGACTGATGTGTCTCAGCGGCCAGTGGGAGTTTGCCCTTGACTTCTGCAGAAGCTAGGTCAGGATCCAGAACAAACAATGACAGACTGCTATTTGAATTTGTACAAACTTGGTGAGAAAAACCCCCACCAAGTATAAGAGAAGGGGCAATGGAATGAATTTAAGGGCAGGGTAGATTCCTTACCTGCGACATCAAACAATACATTTTTGATCAATGCTATAGGCCAACTTTCCCTATATCAAAGCAGAAGCATTAAATTAAACTAGTATGTCCAACTTGGCAAAGTTATCTGTTGTTTTTGTGAACAGACCAAGGATTGACTAGACACTAGATCAGAGCTGGCAAAAATCCTCATCATTGTACTAGATTGATTTATGCTGACTGAGGATCTAATAATATATCATTCTCTAATAAAGTAAGGTATACAAGAGGCAATGTGTTAAAATTTTTGATGGTTTTCTCTGCACTGAATCTATACTGCTAACAGAAGGCTTCAGAATTAATTCCGGCAACACTTAGAAACATCCATTTGTAAAACTTTTGGAGCCAAGCCATTCTGGCAGCAAATATTCAGAATAGATTTGAAAAGTATCCTTCACGGAAATCTTTTATTGAAAAAAAAGTTCACAACATTATTACTCTGTGAACCAGAAGAAATGCAAGCCCGTTTCATTAGGTGTAAACTCTATTTTAGCAATTAGACATAAAAAGAAAAGACTTTTCAGACTAGCATAACCATAAATTCAAGGTATTGCTACTGATTACATCTGCATATCATTTCAGTGAGATTCTTTCTGATCTGAATTTAACATATCTAAAGCTGATCTCAAAATATTTTAGCTTTTCATCCATTATGAAAATTTTGTATAATGCCAGAGAAAGTTCATGCTTCATGCACTTTCTCTTCTGATATTTCTAAGACATTTGCCACCTTCCCATTTAAGAAGGAACACCTTGTTCCTGCAAATAACATGAGTGTACTTTTGTTAATGTAAATAGTGTGCCCCCTTCATCTCTAGAGTTTGTTAATTTTAAAATCCCAATTGCAGTGATTCAAATAAAAATTTATGAAATCAGTTGAAAAGAAAAATAGCACATGGTCAAGAATCTGAAAATATGTAGATATCTTTGTTTCATTGCCCTTTACATCATTACATTATCAACAAATCTCTGCTGCTACTTTTACAGTTTCCCCAGTTCTTCATTTGATTTCATATACTATACCCATCAATGATTTTTGTATAGGTTCTCCCTCTGATTTTATGAGACAATTGTTCTTAATTGCTATTTCTTCAACATAAGGGGAAAGAAATAAAATGGCCCTTTTCACAGACTCCAGGTTTTTTTCTAATTAACTCTTTACTGTTCCCATGTTGATTTATAGCCAGTGTAACAGAAATGCAACTATGCAAAAATCCCAAGGGTAGGAATAGTTAAAATTGTCCAGCTAGTTTTGGCCCACTGTCAGGCTTATTTCTGCTTTTCTTTTCAACCAAACTTGTGATTCTCTGCCAAGACTAAAAGCCTGTCTTGGGAAACAATTCTTAAAATCAATATAGCCCTTTATCCTTCGTCTTCCCTTAATGTTACCTCTGCTAGACCTGCATATAGAGAATACATCTTAAAACCTAAAGTCACAAAAAGTAGCAGAAACTCAATATTTAAAATACATGGTTTGGATCTCCTGCTGGTACAAACCTTACCCCACTGCAAATATTGATGTAAGAACCCATTTACAATGTTCTTTGGTTCTCCAGTCCTCATGTCCAAGAGCACAGGAGTGGGTTTTTCAGCTTATTCTCCTCTCGTAGAATCACAGAGATGGGAAAGCCACCACTTCACACAAGTGAAACATTCCCGAATGCAGCTGTTTGCACAATGAGGGTTATGCTAAGGCTCACATTAGACAGAATTATGGAGCTTTCTCTGGTGATTCTCCAAGTGTTATTCCTACTTACATTGCTACTATGTATGCAGCTGACACCGCTGCTCCTCTTCACAGAATAGCATTTTACCTACGCAAGGTGTAGAGACCTCTACTTGGGATGGACTATTCCCAGAGAACTTTTCTCTTGGTCACAAATGTTTGTGAATATAAGAGCATTCATGGCTGGACAACATCATGATAGCACCATGGTAAGCTTGTCTTTATAAAGTTCCTGAGCAAATGATGGAAAAGGAAGTGACTTACTAAATGAAAAGGAAAAAAGTTAGGACATAAAAATTCCTGATAAGAAAGAACTTTAAAAGTCATTGCATTTTGATTTCTGTGGGATTATCACTGGGTTACATCTTTTGCATATTTATGATATTAAAAAGCTTATTACCTTTGTAATTCTCCCAGCTTTGAGAGTGATTTTTATGTTCTTAAAAAATTTTCCAAAATATTTCTTTAAAACATTATTTTTACCAGAATGTGTCTGATTTAAAGCTTATTATGGAATAGAAATATTCCCAATAACATCAGTGTTCATCAGTTTGTAAATTTTTTGCAAATTGTAACAAATTTTACCAGGAATCAACAGGAAATCATACTGTTACATTATATGATTTAGAATTTTAAGAAAAATAACGAATAGGGAAAAGTGCCCGATATGCATTAATAGCCGTACAGTGTAATTCAATGAATTCAAACAAGTACAATAGATTTTTGACAACTAAAATATTGTGAAATAGTCACAGGAAGAGATAAACTCTCCAATATATATCCTCTGTGGCAGATATACTGGGAAATGTCCCTCAACATTCAGGCTCCTTTTTGGTTTAAGGTATTCACATGGACAATTAAAGCTTCCATACTCTCAGACTGAGGCCAAGCTAGGCTTTGCTGGAATCCTTTAGCTGCCAGATGAACAGAGCCCCAGAACTTTCAGAAATTTTTTTTACATCCTCTTGCAATAAAATGCCTGCCAAGGTTAACTGTCAGAGACTTGTAAGGAGCAGTAAATCTCACAGTGAGAAAGGTATTTCCCATTGTTTAGTAAAAAAAAAAAATCTTGTTGGAATATGTGAGAGGGAAAGACAAATTGTGCTTTGAAGACTGAGCCTTTTCCAAGATGGAGCATTTTGAGTCTTTGCACCAAAAAACATTTGCAAAGAATTAATACACGAATGGGAGATAGCAATTCAGCAACCATTATGAAGAGAATTATAGACCACAGTCTGAGGCTCTCCAGGGCACAGCCAGTTTTATATACTAAAAGAACAAGTCTATTAACTTAATTTCTCCTGGTTTGGCTATGAATATAGCTCACAATTAGTTTATAATTTCATTTGGGTGGTTTCTCTGATTTTTCTAAATATCTACATAAAATTCCTCCAGCAGTGTTTTCTGGCACACCACTCCTGTTTCTTTATATGGAACACTTCCAAATTGGATTGCTTATGATATTCTCTTCCTGCAAGCTATATTCCATCAGGAACACCTGTGATTTTTAAGTTCTTCCGGCATCTCAGTATTTAGAGAGCAGGATCTGATATTTACACTGTACAAGTAGCAATCCTGCTGGTCTTCTAGGAAAAGAATTAAAAAATGTAACCAAAACTGTGGACAGTACCATTTTTAATCAAGATAAAAATGCAATTAAAATAGAAAAAGGATTGCTCCACTGAGCTTAAATAAACAATTTTACCTATTTCTTTTTTCTACACAACCCTTGTTTCGTCACCCAAGGAATGATATGCAGTTTTTTCTCTTTCAGCTTTTATGATGGATCTGTCCGAAAACTTATTCTACTTGCCCTCATTTGGCAGAGACATTCTCCAGATAAGGTTTTAATTTCTTCCTTAGAAGTAGTTTCAAATGTCATATAGCTTGTGATCACTACCCTAAATTAGAGAACATCCATTTTATCTGAATTTAGGTAATAATTATGGTGATGGACAAGGCATGTGTTAATACTCATCTTCCTATTACTTACTGCCAACATACTGCCAAAAAAATTGCAAGTATCAGATCATGCGTGAGCTTTCATTCAGAATCCTCTCTGTGTTGTCAGCTATAATTTACAGGTAAAAAAATAGCTCACTTCAACTCTGTTTTTACACATCTTTTAGAATATAGACGACAGAACAGAAAAAATATACATGGATACTTTCACATCAATAGCACTTAACAACAGTGCTTATAAATAAAAGATTGGGAAGTAGGAAAATTAAAATTAAAAAGGCAAATGAAAAATTATAGCAGCATAGCTGAACTCTACACCATATAATAAGGAAGCCCAAATAATTCAATAGACTTACTCAGCTTCTCTAAATATACAACCTGGAAATAAGAAATTCTCTTTCCAAATTCACTCTTATGGCAAGCGGAACATCAACTGTGCTCTAGATCTTGTTTTGTCCCTACCATGAGTTGGAATAAATACCTTTGATATGAAGTTAAATCACTCATTCAATGAAATTAATCTAATCAATTTTTAGACTCTTAAACTCAGTATTATATAATTGATATGGAAATCATTGTTTGGGAAACTATTTCTTTAGATCAAAAATAAGCTTAATGTTTTAAGGATCAGTGCCATAGGAGACAGACTACAAGATGGAATATTGCTTATTGTGTTTTGAAAATCTTTGATTCATTCTATAGAACACACTGAGCAGCCATGTAAATGTCAGCCCAATGATTAAGGAAATCTATTAAACAGTGAAATCAGTATGAATGAAATACAAGAATGTGATACTGACAGTATTTAAACATCCTTGAAATTTCAGCATGCATTGCACACTAGTTCTGTTATTCCATATGAAGGTATATGCAAGAAATTGAAATCCTATTGTGAGACATAAAGATTAATTTGTTGTATACGCAAAAATTAATGACAGTGTAAGTGCAAAAACTCAGTTTGATCACTCTTGCTACGTTAAGCACAATAAATTCCAAAGCAGTAATATACATAATTAGGGTTTTGAAAGGAGACATTTCCCAGAACTGAAAAGAATTATGAGCGAAGTCAGTTAGCAGAAAGAATTTAAGCAGAAAAATCATATGTCAATTAGTAATAAATTATGGGTATTTTGCTTCATGTCCAAAAGGTAATAAGCCTATAAACAAACAAACAAAAAATCAATGCAAAAAACAAAACAGCAAACAAAATAATTAGACAGATATAAAACTGGAGTGATGTCTTGAAAATTCAGAAAACTGATACTAAAAAAAATATAAATTAGAAGTTGGAAAATGGGAAGGAAAATAATATAAAACATTAAAACACAAGAATAAGGACAATGATAACACTTCAATACATAAGGATTAAATTTGCATAGGTCTACCATTCCGTAGAAATAGTACATCTATAAAATGATAGTGAAGATGCAAAAAAAGATGGTCAATATTGATTGAATGTGGAAGGAATCACAGTAATGCTTCCAAATGAACAGGCATAATACCATCAGAATGATCGCATTGTTTCTAAAAATGTAGTGCCATTGCTTGTCTTCAAATTTTGAAATAAATTAAGATTAATTGATATTGATTTTTTTTGTGATTTATTCAATAAAAAATTGTATTTTTAACTGCAATTTTCATATTGCCGCATCCATCACCTTTTCAATCCCTTTGTGTTATTTTTCTCTGGCGAGTACTTTAATTTTCTATAGAGATCATCTTTTGCTAGTGTCTCAAGTGTCATTTTAAGTGTCTAAAACAAAAGGCTTTTGATTACTTCTGTGTTAACATATCAAGCACTACCAGGGAACATTCCTGGGCACTGGAACTTGAATATGTTAAACTGTTAGAACATTCCCTGGCACTATTTTTCCTAGGCCAGCAATTGCCCTATCAAACAATTTCCAGGTATGGCCTGAATGTTAATGCAGTCCAGGAACTCATCTCAAAAGGTGTACAACCTGTTTTGGTGTCTAAGATGATAATAGATTCTCTTCTATGCCCCTTGACCTCAGTGAAAGAGAAAAGTCCCAGGCGCATAGTTGCCTTGTAAATATGTAGCCTTTTGTGTCAGATCAAATAAAGACAGAATCAAAATTAATGTCTCAGATTCTGAGCCAATGAATGTCCTTTCACATTTTTGGCCATGAGTTTTAACTGTTCCCAGAGCAAAGTCAGCTTCCATGGCTATTTTCAATCTGCATTTTGGGCTTAATTACCCTTGTACTATAAGCCCTAGTTTTCTGTCTATTTTTCATATTGTGATCCTGATAATATAAGTTTCCTGTAGACAGTTTTATGAGGCATAACATGCCCCTTGTAAAAATAAATAGGTTTAGTTCAGAGTAGGTCTTGAATCTTTCTCAGTCTTTTTGATGTCTGGTTTGTTTTTTTCTTTTACCTGGCTTTGTTAGCTCCCAGCACTGTGAAACAAATCTAGCAGCTTTCTAAAGGAAAGTGTTATAAGTAAAATGAGTGATTTTTCGCATGTTCAAGTTAACCATTACTATGGTGCCTGTTAAATAAAATTAGAAAATTAAGACTTTAATAAAGTTATAAATTATAAGGTTAAAAGAAAAAAACTTAGTTAAAGATGTTTTGAAAGGGGTAGTGTTTGGAGTTACAGTAGAAGAGTAGAAGTTGTAAAAGTTAAAAGAAACTGTTGAGTAAAAGTTGTAAAGTTAAAAAGAAACTGTTAAGTAGGAGTTGTAGAGTTAAAAAGAAACTGTTTAAGAGTATTAAGGTGTTGAAATTGTTAAAACCATGTAATCCTAAATTCATAATCTATGTATCTTTAAAAATCCTTTATTTTGGCAATTGTATTCATGTTAAAAACTCGGTTTTCATGTTGTGTTTAATATCTTTAAGCCCATCACCCATCCCAATACTAAAGGCACACTGCACTACCCAATCTAAAAATAGAAGAATCGCATCTCTCCGCCCCCTGCAAGTGGAATACTAATGAGGAACCTTCCCGCCTTTGCAAATTACCCCTAGATACGAGCCATCTATTGGCAGGGGAGGTCCACCTCATTAATTAGTACTCCCAATCATCAGCAGGCAGGAAGGCGGAGATATCAATTCAGACCAGCCCATCAAAAACTTTATAAAAACCCCAAATTTGACCAGCCTCGAGAGAGAGCTAGCTGGGTCCCTCTGCCACCAACATCAGCAGATGTGGGTCTGTGCAGGGTGCCTGGTGTCTCTCCTCGCTGAATAGCAGTGAGGTAGAGATTGGGTCGCGTGCTGGGCCTCTTACCCCTTTCAGGGGCTTATGCTTAAAATTTTCTTTGAACTTAAGGCTAACTTAAGTTCACCACCCGGCCTTGAGGATCTCCTCTCTTTGGCAGCCAGCCGGTAGCCGGGGGAGTCTTATTGCCGTACCGGGACCTTCTTTTTGTGCTTTTTTTGTTTTCTTTCTTTTTTTTTGTACCTCGGGATATTCCGAACCTCGTGGGCTTTTGTAATAAAAAAACATCTACCTCAACCCACGAGTGTGAAATTGTCTCTTTTATGACAGAAAGTATGAAAAAAATAGGAAACCCATCATTTTGTATATTGCCTTTCAAGCTTAGAATGGTCTAGGCAGCATTTTTTCCAGAGAAAATCTCCCATTTAATAGGTATTAAATAAGCATTTAATGAACTCGGCACCTTACTAGAATAACATTTAAAATACAATCTTTGTGAACATGAGCTATGTCTGTCTAAAATCAGTGCCTGATTTCCCTGTTTAGAGGATGGAGACAACTCTGTAAACCAGAAAAGAGAAGCCATCCTACCCAGCAGAACCACCTTCTGCAGTTCTGGTGGCATAAATCAAGCCCACCTTCCTCTTCAGACTCTGGGTAATTTAGAAATCTACATTTCTTTAAAAGCACACAGAACAAGACTGCACCCTATCCTTGGCTTTTTCTTGATAAGACCATGTATTCAGTGGGCTTATTTTTCTTTGGCCTAACAGATTAATGATTAGAGAATTTTAGTAGCAAAGAAGAAATTTTAATTCTTGGCTCAGTTTTGTTCAAAAGAGAAATCTTTAAACACACAAACATGGAGCAGCTGGATGGAAGCTCCTTGCCTTCATTCTCTTTTGAGGGTAAAATGCTGAGCACAGAAGTAAGCCAGAAATAAGAATAGCCCCTCCGCAGATGAATGGAGTGAAAAATGTCTGTAAAAAGATCTTGGAAACTCCCAAGCTATGTTAGAATGTGCCTAGTTAATACTGATGTCCAGAATTTTAGGGCATCTTGAAGTTAAGACTGTTAAGGTTCCTGTCTGAAACTTAGATGAATTTTAGGCATTCAAATTCTAACTTGAGAAGGAAGGGATCTTAGGAATACAGCTATAGTACTAAGTTAGAAATGCCCAGGGACCACTTTCATCACTGAGGAAACCAGACGTGAAACAGTTTGTGTCATTCATAATAAATGGTTCTACCCCACTAAAGCACAATGGCTTCATCCAAACTGTAAACTGGATTTTTATAGCACTATTTAATTTATTGCTATAGATGTTTTAGGTGAAGTGGATCTCATCCAAAATTAACACAGTTCCATATCTGAAAAAATCTTCAGCACTGTATTTTATCAGCTGTTTTTCTTTCCTGCTTTCCTCCACAAATTTCTAGATTTTTCTGCATTTGATTTGTGGAGTCTACACTCATTAACTGGTTCTACAGTTATATGAATCAATGTTATTAGAACAAATAAGATTTATATTATCCACAGTACATATTTTTTCCAGTTTTCCAAAGAAGTAGTCATCCTAACACACTTACAACCCTCTGTTACTCTGGATCATCATTCGCAGCTATGGTTGTTACCAGAGGGTGTTGGATGTGGGGATTAAAATAAGTTATTTCCTTCAGAGACTGATGTTACTTCTTCTGTTTAACAACATTATATTTGCTACAAGGTTATTCACTTACTGTCTGCTAAACTGAAAAATCCAGATTTTCCTTCCATTCCAGCTTACAATTTTAGCGTAACTTCTATCTGCTCTAAACACTGTTTTGTTCTGTTTCATTTATGCATGAATTTTGTTAAGAGATATTCCATATGTTTTATGGGTTGTGAGGAGTGAACACGATTTACAAGATTCAAACATGACATTACTGAAGCCAAATAGCTTAGCTGTTTTCCAAAGTATTAGACCTTTGTATGGATAGTAAAATTATCCAGAGAATAGAAAATATTCACAGAACTTTTCTTTGATATATAAGTCCTCAGGTTTTAGGTATGAACCAGCTTCCAGCTGCTGAAGGAGAAAGAATTTCCCATAGGTAGTATCTGCCACAGCAGCCTGTTACACCAAGATGAAACATCTGCTTCCAACCATTGCTGGGCAGAAATACACACAGAGTTCTCTGACAATAATTGACATCTTTTGTTGCTTTCACCATTAGTAGCATTCTTCACAAACATTTCCCACAATTACTTACAGTCCTAATATAGTGAGTTTGCCAGTGTCATGCCCACTGTTTATTATCATCTTTCAATAGGTATGGCTGTACAAATGAATGCATATAGAAAGAAGGTGAAACAAATTGTTTTATGCATCCAAGTCAGTAACTCAATTATAAGAAATCAATTCAGCCAACGGGAAAAAATAAATCCAGATAAACTGTACAAACTTTGCAAGTAAAGCGATAGTGCCTGAATTTTAGGTTTCTTTGTCTGACTGCCAAATGAAAAAGTAGAGTCAAATAGTAAGATATCCTGTCCTGTCGAAACTTACTGAGAATACACCAAAGCTCAAACAGTAAAACTTTCCAGGAAAAGTGGAATCCGACTGTATGTTTTCCTCAGAGAGGCAAAGCAGATTGGACTCGTGCACCTGATTAATTACAATGACCTGCCAGGAGTCCACACCACCATGACCCAAAAATGAATGCAGAAAAGATAGCAATGTTATAAAACAGGCAGTGAAAAGAGTCTGAAAGAAGGCAGAATTGAACAGGGAGGCAGTAAATTAGCTGTCAGGCTGGAGAAAACAAGACAGGAAAAGGAGTAGCTCAACAGGAGACAGAATGTTCAGGGGCTCAAGCTGTCATAATAGAACAGCTGGAACAGAAGAGCCTTTTCCTATGGTGGCTATTTCTTCACATTTCTATTTTATGCTGAGATCTTGGGAGAAAAAACAGACTCCATGTATGACTTCCCTTTACTTTATTCAGGAATTCACTGGAACATGGGGACTCAGATTACATTCATGTCATTTAAGACAAATAAATTAGAAATTGCATCAGCAGTGATCCTTGCTGCTGGAGTGCTCTCTAACATGACCTAGCAAGCTGGCCATGTTTTGTCCAAGTGTGAACAGCATTCACTTAGTTTTGAACATCTATTAAAAAGGCAGCTTAAAAAAAGTTCTCCCAACAGGAAACAGGCAAAATTGTCTAAAGCTTTGAACACTGGAAGAATGCATTTTGTTTCCAGTTCTGCCAGTGAATTGCTGTTCTTTCTCCATCTGTCAAGTTTCTCAGGTCATGGCTGACAGTAATGAAGTGTCATGTAAGAAATAAATACACCATAAACTTGATAAAGAGGCTTGATAAGAAAATGCTATTAATTTTAATTCAGGGTGCTGAATTAACTAAATGGCAGCTGTGGCGATGAACTTGTTTTTTTTCTCAATTAAAGAAATCAAATATCTTCAATTACTTCCTACCCTTCTCTTGTTTCTTCTGCCTCTTTATTACCTAATTAAATGTGATGTGAACACAATAGTAAAGAAATTACAGTAACATTGCATGCTCTTTAGAATAAAAAGCTTTTGGTTGATCGGTATCTCTGGAGGCTGTCTAGTGCAACCCCTGTCCCAGGGCCAGCTGCCAAGCCAGGTCAGGCTGCTCAGGGCCTTGTCAAGTTGAGTTTCTACTGTTTCAAGAATGAAGATCACATAGCCTTTGTCCTCCAGGGCTTAACCACTGTCACAATGAAAATTTTATCCCCATATCCAGCTGGAATTGCTCTTGTGGTTGTTGCCTCCTTTCACTGGCCATCACAAAATCACCAAATAATTAGAGTTGGAAGTGACCTCTGGAGATCAACCATGTATTAATTGTGTAGGGTTGATTCCGTCTATCAGAGGGAGCCAGTACCATTTGAAAGGCCCTTGTGAAAGGATCTCTTTGTCGACACCCTGATGCCATCCAGTAGGGCTCAAATGTCCCCAAGTTCCTGTATGGCCTCTGTCATTCTGCTGCGAATGTCTGAGCCAGGCTGGGGCATTTCAAACGACACTCATGAATCACTGTACTGATGGCTGATTAAGTAAATAAACTCAAATATTTGTAAGTCACACTGAACCATATTTTCATTGTCTGCAGTGGAAGTTTAGGTGTTTAAAATGCCTGGAGATGCTTAAACCTGAGCATCTAAGTGGGAGGTGTCTTTCGTGCCATCAGTGTCTGGGCTACTCTAAAGTGGAATGACAGAATCGACACTGCAAACATTACCTGTGATAATCTGGCATCAGTGACAGGGCCTTTAGCCACCTTCTGCTCACAAAACTGGCTCTGAAAATAGGCTTTCAACAGAGTCACTGAGCAATGTTAGAGATACTGTCTGGGGAAGAATACAATGCAACTCATCAGGAATTAATATCAAGTTCTGTACATAAGAGCAATCAGCTGTATAATGACAGGCTGAATAATTATGATTTCTGGTACTCTAGAAAAGGGTCTCTATGGTGAAACATTAGTTGTAAATGATGCAGTGTTAGGCTGCTACAAAAACACAGAATACCATACTGGGATAGATAAACAATAGTTTTGTCTGCAAAATAGGTGAAGTAACTTGTCAGTAGCATGACCTCAGGGGGAGCACCATGTCCATTTTAGGGCAGTGCAGATTAAGAAGAATGCGAGTCAGTCCAGACAAGCAACAGGAATGACTGAAGGTCTTAAAAACACAGTCCATAAATATTGAAGGAATTAGGGCTGGGGTAATCCAGATAGGGCTGAGGGAAGAAAACTTGACATGACTTAATCTTTTCCAGCTTTAAAAATGGCAAAGAGAACAAGGAGGACATAATGACACAAGGCCATTTCTGGTGCTCATTGGTGCTAAAGACATTTGGCCGCTATGATTTATTTTTCCGGTGCAGTTATATCAGGAGCAGGGTCCATGCAGCCAGTTTGTCCATCACTACTGCTTAGCTCACCCTCATGAGGGAGGCTTTTGGCAGCAGAAGGCTCTCAGGAAACATGGAGATACTGCCAAACACTGAGGACTGTCCAGTCCTGTAACCTTTTTTCCCCTATGCTGTGCATCAGCTTGTATTTTTACAAAGAATGTTTGCACCACATAAAGAGATGACTGAGTCAGAAACAGAGGCAAGCTACACAAATCATTTCATGACCAAGTTTGACCATATTTCTGTTTCTTTAAAGGCAGAATCCAAGTGTAATTATCAGCTGAGAGTTAAATGGTGCTATGGAGTTGTGCACAAAAAAAAGAAGAAGGAAGAAATCGATTGATTAAAATCTGATGCCAGGGAGTAGCAAGGGACAGCTGCTGCCTCAGGGCAATGAAGGTGATCCAGGGCAAGTCATGCCCTCACCAAGTGGACACAGTCCTACAGGGCTGAGCACAGTGGGCAGAACCATGGGCTTGTGGCAGGGTCTGTCAAAAGCCCCAGATCCAGGCCCACAGCTGATGCCAAGGACCCCATCTGGGGCAAAAGAAGATGGAAATTACTGCAATCAGACACAAAACAGTTTGGGCAGGGAAAGAGAGGCTGTGGCCGAGCTTAAATGGTGTTCTGGCCCTACAGAAAGGGGTGATGAAGACCAGGCATGGTCAGCAAGGTCTATCATTTCTCTCATGGTTCTGGAAAGTTTCAAGGGAACAAAAAGTGACACATTGATTTAATACACATTTGATTGACTTTAAAGGTAGCTGTACGTAAAAATACTTGATGCTACACAGACTTCAAAGGAAGATGGATAAAATTCAATAAATACAATGATTTGTTTACTACTTTGAACTGAAATATAGGCATTTCTACCAACAGCAAAACATATGATATATTTTCTTGTAAATGTGGGCTGAAGGAAAGATTTTCGGTCCTGGCTTATTCTTGGAATTTAAGTTTACCAGAATTACAGCTTGGGTTGATGGCAGAACCAACCGTGCCAAAATCTTTTCTAATAGTTATGTGGTTTTGGAAAAGATCTCGTGAAATCTCCTGAGAATTGTTGTTTTTTGAGAATCTTGGCTGCATCCCAAATGGGAAACAGGCTCTTCCAGCTTTGGGATCTTACTGGAAACCATAAGCAAAGGAATGATGTTGAAGCTGGGAATTCAGATGTTTCTCCGCCCTTCTTGGCCAGAGATTAGATGAGCTGGATGTGACATACTGCTTTCAATCCATCTGTTCTTTCAGTCACTATCAGATACACAGCTCATTTCACTGACAGCAAATGCTCTGAATAATTTGTATTACTTGCACTCTGCAATATTCTTGGTGATCTGCTCTCTTTCCCCACTTCCCCACGGACACAGACTTAGCTATTCATCATGCGCTCCTCACCTCATTGTACTATGAGACAGCTGTGCTCTCATGGATTGCTTTAGCCCGTTTGGCTGCAAAAGCTGGCTGGCAATCCTGTACAGCTGTAACCTTGGCCTGCTAACTTTCTAATGAAAGCCATGCCACAGTGGGTACCAAAGGGAAAACAAATACCCTTTTGTCCGTGGAAAGTCTGGCCGGGAAGCAGATCCACTTTTGTTTCAATAACAAATTTTCTTTGACTGCAGCCCTCCCTTTGATTTTTTTCACAGTTAGTCAAATTGACAGAATAGCCAAGGGCAGGAGGAGACCTACAGTACTTTGGGCTACAGCTGCCAATTATTTGAAACAAAGAATCTATGGACAATTAGCAAAGAAACTGCTAAATCAATTTGTAGAGTGGTGCTTGAATGGGAGGTGGTTTCATTCCTCAAACTGGTTTCTTTTTCATATGCACACACATTCGGTAGAAAAGCCTGGAGCAGCGAGGAATGTCTGGCATTTCTGCTGTCAGTGTGCATGTACATTGGATTTCGTTATTTTTAGAAGCCCATCACATCCAAGTATGCATGAATTCTCACGTAACCTCATAGTGCGAGCAGCTCACGGAGTCAGGGATGGGAGGCTTTATCAGATTAAGCACACAGCTTGGCTCCTGCTGACTGTGTTCTCCTCACAAACACTTTGTGGCATATTCCAATCAAGGGGAAAATGGTACTGGAAGAATAAAATGGGGAAGAGAAGCAGGAAAGGCTATGGTAGCTAGGGTAAAGCATAGCTCTGCAGGGCAGAGCTAAACTCCATTAGCCTGTAGATTGCGTGGGGAAAAATGGATGTTCAGTGCATTTTAGACAGCCATATGTCTTTCGTAAGTGGCTCTAAGAAAATGTTTCTTTCTTAGTGGAAATTTTCTGTAAATAGGAGATTTCTGCTGAGTCTTCTGTAGTTTTCTGACCCATGCCCAGAAATGAAGCTTTATTTCTTCTCTCTTGGCCAGACCATCTGACAAGCAGCCTTTAAGTGCCTTCACAGTAGAAGTAAAACAGGGTCAGGTTGACAAAGAAAGACATGGGAAGGTCAGGTTTTGAGAATGTCTGGTTTGAGACATAGTTATTCATGTAAGAGAAAAGGGCAAATTTGAACTGGAACTTTCCGGAGCTTTTTCAATTTCTCTTTATTTCCAAAAAGAATAAGGATACTATTTATTACAGTGCCAAAGCCCAGCAAATGTAAGGAAAACATTTTAAAAAATATCCCAGTGTTAGGGATAGAGGCTTTACTGGTTGAGCCACAGACCAGTTTTACAACACGCTTCCACTTAAAGAGGGCACTGTTTTAAAGATAGGGTAAGGGTCTCTAAACTGCTGAGAGTGGTTTTAGATCCCTGAAATTTTGCAGGCCAAGCAGAGGACAGTTTAAAGTGCCTTGCATCTCTGCTCTAGCACCAAAACATCCAAAATCACTTGACATGTAAATGATTAAGTGCACAGAAAAAATAACCAGGACAATATTCCACCAGGAGTACTTCTGACAAAACCCTTTTTTTTTTTTTTTTGGTAAAAAAGAGCAGAAATAAATGTGAACCATGGGTCAAGTATTTTTTAACTTTTTTTTCATTAAAGTGCTTAATCAGACTTTCAGTATCTGATTTAATCACCAAAGCTTGGGCCTAAAGCCCTTTGCTGAGGGAAATCCAAGTTTAGAACATAAATACAACATTCCTGCATAATGCAGCTTTGATCTAATGAATAATAACAAGGAAGGATTCTTGTTCTATTACTCCCAGATCACAAAAGAAATGGCCTTTGTGTTAACTTTCTCTAGTCTTGATTACATCTGTATGTCATTTAGGTCTAAGAGAGCAAGAAAAAAGTAATTATCATTCTGTTGGCTTAAGGGCAATCTCTGCTTCTGGACAGA
>VZRL01001399.1:781813-872560 GCA_013397895.1 Origma solitaria | reverse complement strand
CCCCCCCCCCCCCCCCCCCCCCCCGTTTTTATTTTAAGCTTCTTTTAAAAACAGAATGAAGAAATGGAAAAAAAGTGAGCTAATGAGATGGCCAGCGCTACTTGTTCCTTCTTGTGAGCTTGTCCAGAGTTAGTAAAGCACATTTCCTTAAGAGTGGAGATAAAGTCTTACATAAATAAAGATAGAATGGTGTCGTGCTACTGGAATTGTGCAGGCTTAAGGCAGCCTGCAAAAGTACTATGTTGAATGTCTTTGTAGTCCCTATGGTAACCAAAGGAACAATCAGTTGCTCTGAGGACAAATGGAAAAGAAATGCTATGAGAAAAAAGACCCTCTCTGGCTAGGGCAAGGAAAAAGCATGATCTCTGCAGCCTCCTAGAAATAATGTGCACTGTCATCATAACTTTAACATGCAAACGAAGATCCAAGTATCACAAAGGGGATGAAAACTAAAGAGCTGGCATAAGGGTCTGTGGTTTTATGATCAGGCTTGAAGTACAGAGGTAATTTTCAGCCTGTAATTAATATTTCCCTGCTACTGCCAAGGCTTCCATAGACTAATCTCTCCCCTTTCAGGGTTTCTACTTGGATATCCTCTGAACAAAGTCTAATGGCTCATTTTGTTCAGCACCCAACGTCAGTCATCTTTAGAGATGCATCCAAGCCACAGTCAGGCAAGAGTAGGATTTCCTTACTCCAGGGCAGAAATACCTATTACCACCAGCACAAGATAGCTGTAGCATCCCCACCAGAACTCACTGAGATGAGTTTCTTGTCACAGCATAATCTTACATGAATTTTTGTAAGGGAAGAATATTAATTGTTTATAACGTTATATGTATAAGAGATCAGATTAGTCTACTGAAAATAAGTAATCTTGTTTTTGCTGTAGAGATCTCAGAGAGCAGGAAGGAAATGTTCCTGAGGAACATGATGGAAAGGAAGAGGATCTGGAGCATTAATTTGCTGCAGAGAATTGGAGGAACTAGTTGAGGAAGATGAACACCTGGCATAGTAATTGAAGTTCATAACATGATTTAACATTTGAACATCAAATCTGTACCAAACATTTAAAACCATGTATGTTAAATACAGTTTCTAGAAACATATATCTATGCACCAAAACATATAAAAATTACACTAGAATACAACAATATATTAATAACTGTAATAGTAAATTGTTCATAGCCATAACTGATTTTAGTCATTGTCTAAATCACTAACTGAGCATCCTACAATGCTCAAACTAGCAAAGTAGTGTTTTCTACCAAAGATGGCTTAAAAGTCTTTTCTTGCATCTCACTCTAAAGGTTGAAGGGTTCTTTTGGGCAGCTCACTACAGAAATGACTGACACTGAAAGGGATCTTTTATCTTGTGTCTCTGATCTAGGAAACACTGGCTCTAAATGCAAATTTAGAAATCCTTTGCCTCCTCATTCTCAGCAGACATTGCCTTTTGGAATCTCTCTCTCCCATTATTTGAAAAGGCAGATGAAAAACCTTCAACACACTTAGTGTACTACATAGAGAAAATGTACTCTTCATTCCTGTATATCACTTTCGGAATTTCAGCAACAGATGTAACTGAACTACCAAAGCTTCTGAGACCAGACAGGATGCAAGATCCCTTCCTCCTGCCCTAGGTGAAGTAAACTGTTTTCTTGGCAGCTTTTGAGTGGCACGTCCCAGGCAGAAATATGTGTACATGCACTCCATAACATAAGTGGAATGATCTGGACAAAGTTCCAGGACACATGGAGCCCACTGCATGTGATGCACAGACTGAAGTGCTCCTTCCTCTAGGTCTGATTCATACAAACTATGATCTATCAGTGAATCATATGCACAATACAGTTAATACCGCAGTCTCAATACACAGCATGCATCACTGGTCTCCACCATAATAATTATCATTAGTGGCTAATAAAAGACAAATCATCCTCACAGGTTACTGCAATCCTCAAATTCACACATGTCCATCTGGTAAAGAAACCTTCTTTTAGGACATATTATTAGCATGTACCAATTTACTTTCCAAATCTAGAAATTATATTTTTCATCTTTTTTATCTCATGAGGCAGAAGTTTTTACCATTGCTGTTGTCTGCCATCTTTTGATGCAGAGAACCCAAATTCCTCATGTTTTTTTGCTGCATTTATTTACTTTTCAACAGCCCTTCTCTCTCATTGGAGAACACAAGTCTCAGAAAAATGATAGCCATGAAAGCATGGTGTTAAGCAGTGGCAGGAAGAAGATGGATGGAAGATCCAGGTTTGACACAACTACAAAGCAAGAACATATGTACTCACCATCTTATCTCCTTTCCCTTCTATTAAAACACATCTCTTGCTGCTCTTGGGAGGATGCTCTAGACATCCCTAAGAGTATGAGGTATGTCAGTGTACCCTAAAAAATCAATGAAAGTCCCTAGGTCTCAGAGTTCTCGGGAAAAATAGTGTCACTTCAATCACATGAGTGCATCATTAGTCAAACAACTCTAAAGTGCTGGGCTTACAAAGTTGTACTTTTTCTCCAGTTACACTGGATTTTATCACTTCCAATAAACTCTTGGTAGAGCATGACAAAAGAAGAGAAAGAACAAGATTTTTGGATTATCAGATCTCACTGTCAGTCGATGTGAGGGCTGCAAATATTGATCACATCCTGGGCTGGGCATCCAGTTCAGGTATCCAAGTGAAGAGCTGTTTTCACTCCTGCATGTGCTGAGGGAGAGCCTTAAGGAACTTGTATAAAGGCAAACGGAAGATCGTTGTTCTTCCCTGCCACATACTTCTTGGCTAAAAATTGGAGGGGACTAATGAACGCTATAAATAAGAGGAAAATGAATACAAAAAGACGAAAAGAGGTTACAATAAAACAGAAATTAGAAACAGGCATAAGTTAAAAAACAAACAACAGTCTAAATAGAGACAGGCTGGCATCAGTTCAAGCTATGGGACTTAAAATAATTTAAGGCAGTCACCTTTAAAAAGTAGTCATAAAAATGTCTTGGTTGTATCAACAACTTAAGCCCTTCTACAGAGTAAAATCTCTGTTTGTCTTTCCCCTGTTTTCTCTGTTTTTTCATTCATCTTGCATTTCCCTCAGGTCCTGTCCCTCACAGAAAAAATTCCTAATGCTCAGAAAGGTATTATTTACACTACTTAAAACCAGGTTTTTTAAAATTATGCTGATAAGCAAAGGTATTTTTCTGGGTCTTTGACAAGGGGAGATATTTTAAAACAATAATAAGTTAATGCAACACAAATTTTTACCCAATTATTTTATTGTATTATGGCTCAAAATAACGGCAAGGCAGTTAAAAGTATAAGCACTTCTGAAGAGATAAAAATGCTACAACTTTGTTATGTATAAAGACGAACAATTAAGAAAAACTAAGGTATGAAAATCAGGTTACCATAAAAATGAGGTTAGCATAAAATGGCCCTGAATAGTTATGGGGAACATTTTTTTGCTGTTTAAATGGGGATAAAATATTGTTGAAAAGTATTTTTTAAAAAAACCTTTATAAAATGCCCTGTCACAGAAAATATAAATGAAATTTGCTGTGACCTGGGTAGAAACAAGCTAAAATATCCATGGGGTCAAAAGGATTTCCCAGAAACTCCTTGAAACTCTGAACTGTGCCACAAGGAGGATTTTCCTGGTGAAACAACATATAAATAGCTTCAGCAAAATAAGCAAAGGAGTTAATTCTGGCAGAAGGGATCTGCTTTGAGCTATTGAAAAGTTGCTCTTTCCTCATGTATCACTGTCAATTTAAATCAATGGATACTGCAGCCCAAAGCACCAGAGAAGAGTAAAACCTGGGACTGGGATCATTGCCTCCTTCCCAGTCACAGACCTTGGGCTGCTGGGAATGTCCTCTGCCCCTTTTTGGCTCAGAACAGGACACTGTTCAACCCCTCTCTCTACCCTGCTGACTTCTTACCCCTTTGCACACACCGAGGAAAATGCAGGCGCAGGTAGCCAATTTAGAAAGATAATTTGTTCCAAGCTGTTACATTTCTCCAGTGAATGCCAGATGAATTCATAATTGTGGGAACTCTTGAAACATTTCCAGCCTTACAAAACATGTTTGTTTTAGGGCTCCAGTAATGTCTGTAATGTGTGGGTCTGCTGAGATTTGGAACAGATGCATTATTTCCCTCAGCCACCTGGAAGAAAGTAAAATATTGAAAAAAGCTGGTTTATAAGGACTCCCTGGTGTCCACAAACTGGTCTGGTTAATAAAAGAGAAAATATTACTGATTTTTTTTCTACTGCAAAACAAATAGTAAATATATAATTGCTGCTTTCTGTCAAGGACGTAAAAATGTCAGGAGGCTTGCAAGGCTTAAAATGAAAACACAGTAGCTTGCCTAGTGTCCTGTTTTGGGGGTACATTAAGGATTCATGAATGTACTTTTCAGTCCTGTCCTGTAAAAACGAAACAGAAGAGAGAAGACCTCAAACCTGCGTGCAATTCAGTGTAAACTAAACAGTTTTAGCAGGAGTTAGAAGAAATTCATTAGATTGTTTTAAGTTTTTACATGCTTTTACTGGGGAAAAGACACACTTGAAGTGTACATTTTGAAAGCAAAAGATCTTTGAAAACAGAAAAAGTGGCCAAGGTCAAAAGGCAACCCAGAGAATGGACTTTCCTCCAGACTTAGGGATGTTCAGCTTGTTGCAAATGCCCTTGAAATTAACTGGCAAACTATTTCACATATACAAATATCACCAGCTGTAACATTTGATGAAGTCCTCATTTGCTTCCCCTCAATTTAATGAAATGTGGCAAAATCCTTTATAATCCCCATTGCCTTCTTTGACAGATAGGGACCTGTCTGTCTTTAGGCTGAAAAGAGGAGCTTTGTGTTCCCAGCCCTGAGCCTGGGAGCAGCCTGAATGGATGGATGTCACCTACCAACAGTGACTTTGAAGCTGGAGCAAAGCCTCAGGCAGGGATCAGGTGGATGCAAGGAGACTCTGCTCAGCTGCAAGGCTCCATCCGCTGATCTGCTCCTGCATGGTCCCATGGCCTCAGGGATGGGGGCATCCATAACAAGGAATTCTCAAGTTGGCTCAAGATGGAGCTTTTCTTAAGTAGCCTTTGGTTCTTAAAGACAGTGCATGGCCTCTCCTGTATGGAGCAGCCAAGGGCTGTTGCAGACCAACCTACAGAACCTGGACATTGACAGGAGAGATCAGTCCTTAAAGCAACACGGTAGTGGTGCTTTAAAAACCAGGATTTCTCAGGTGGTCAAGGAGAAACTTTTAACTGTTAAAAAAGTGTTTTAAAATGCCTTCACAGGCTGACCAGGGTTTCCCCACATTCAGATATACAAGGTTTTGCCTGAATTATTTTCACAAATTGTCCCGAAATGTTGTCAGTGTTAATGATGTTATAACATAAATGAGGTAAGGTGTTTCTTTACTGCAGGGAATAGGTAGGACATAGGATATACAGCAAAAAACACTTGTCAGAGACAAGCCATTTTGTCCAAGAGATACACATTTCAGCAGCACATGTAATGACCAGTTGCCTCACCAGACATCCTAAGCTGCTGGCCTAAAAATAATGTTTGAGTAGATAGTTTTCTAAAAGAGAGAACTCTGCCCAGCTGTGTTTGCAGGCATTACTATGCTGAATATACCTCTCCTTTACATGCTACAACTCAGCTCCAAGAGATACACCCTAGAATTTCCAAACTAGGTATCAGATCTTTATGTCTAATTGAAATTATTTTTTTCATTTTGTTGGAACTCTAAAATTTCAAAGAAAACCATCTGCATCTATTGCCAAGAGAATATCAAGTTTAACTGAAGTTATCTTTTGTCTCTGCCCTTCAGAGATCGAATGGCAGTGATTGAAATATGATTTTGTAACAAATATTTATGCATCGTGAACAAAATTCCTGCATTTTTCTTATGTTGTGGCCATTGTGTAAGACCAACTCTTTACCACAGTCAGTTCATCTCATCTTTGAAATATTATGATATTTACATGGCAAAGTGCTGTGTAAAGGGATCAGTGTGAGAGATGTTGACACTTCTTGAAAAAAAGAAACAAAATAAAATATTTCTTTTTCAAGCCTCTCCTCTGCTAAGTGAACTAGAATATACACAGATAGAGTTATAATAAGAAGAAAATAAAATATGGAATGCATTCCTCTCCCTTCACCCTCCCATCTAAATCTTTGTTATCTAACAATTTACAATGAGCTACATCTGCAAAACTGCATTGCTGCATTTGAAAATCCCAAAGGCCTAGTGCAATTTCTAACAGATGTATCACTGCTTTTACACAAAGAGGAATAATGTGGCCCGCTAACCACAAGAAATACATCAAGTTATATCTCTGGTGATGGCTATAGCGTCTGGTGATGATATCATGTGCTAACTAGCTTTTTTAGCATCTTACAGAGACATAGAATTAGGTCTGTCTGTGCAGCTCAGCAGAGAATTGCACTACAGTTCACTTCTTATTGTCTTTTCAGAAATGCTATGGAACATTTCATTGAAAATATAATGCATTTATGAAGTCTATTATTTAATAAGCCATTTGTCATCCTTACATCATGGATATAATCCAGATATCAGGTTTATAGGAAATGCCTACTTATGTTAAACTCCAAATTGTTCTGCTGGGGCTTGACAACACCCTTGATTTTTCCAGCTAAGCCCAATATGAACACAAAGTGGGAGTGAGACAAGCAAACTTGGTTGAAAATCTAATGGGAGTAGAAGGACTAAGATGAGCAGTTAAGGATACGAGGAGGGGGAAAAGAGCAAGCAACCAAGGTGGCAATGCAGTAGAGAAGGCAAACTGAACAGTGCATCAGAGAAGTGGCAACAGGACTAGATCCAAATAGGGATTGTCAGCTAATGTAGAAATTACATAGTGCTGTAGTCTTCAAGCAGTTCACACAATTGCCAGTTATCCTAGGCATCATCTAGCCCATTGGTTTTTAGATACCTAAAAATTGTCACTCTTTAAAACTGATTGGCCTGTTTGTGCCAACTTTTTGCAAAGTGCTAGTTGGAATGAGATGGAAATGTGCAGATTCTTTCTAACAAAAACACTTGTTTGCAGGTATGAAGCCTGGCATTGTTTCATTTACTGTCGTTCAGAGCTTCATCAGCCTGATCTCTTGGCTAGTTCTCAGCCTCTCAAGCATAATGAGCTACATCTGCAAAACTGCATTGCTGCATTGCCCCTCTGCCACTTTACAAGCCATCAAATTACTATCAAAGCACTAAAAAAAATTAAAAGACTCAGTAGACTTTTAAATTAAGTATTATCTAGTTGCTAAAAATTAGCAGTTGCATGTCTGCTCTCAGTTACATAAAGGAAAATGTCCCCTAGGGTTAGTATATGTTGCTCAATGTTAAGCATATTCTTTTATCATATATTCCATTTTTAGTTTCTTAACTCTCATTGTGCATTATATTAATATCCATCATCATGTCTTTCTCTGACCATAATTTTAGTGGTGTTTCTCTTAAAGTAGCTGTCTTCAGATAGATTTCTACTCATCGGAAAATACTATATTGATTGCTTATCTACCATTTTACACAGTAATTTCTGTCAACAGCATCTAGATGACTACAAAGTTGTTCTTCCTACTAGGAATAGTTATAAATATGAATTTACTTTTTATGTTGCAACATCAAACAGTTAATGGTCATTCAGAAAATTTGCCACTGGGTAACAAAATAACTGCTGCTTATCACATAAATCTTTTAGTGAAAACACCTGCGCAATCTAGAAGAGGAATTTGAAGACTGACAGAGAGTAAGGGTATATCTAAGAAATTCTTTACTTAGTTCTACCTCTGCTCAACTTTTTACAGAGAAAAATCTCTAATGGAACTTCTTAAATTGAATTAAAGCTGCCAATTCCTTTTGGAGGAAGGGAATGAAAACATAATTCATGCTATAAAGATATACCTATTTTCAGTCAGAAGAATTTGAATTCAGCTGTGAAATCAACCCATCTCTTGTCTTTCATCAGGCACATTTATGAAAGGGGCATCTCTACAACTTTAGCAAGAAGTCTTGATGAAAAACTTGGAAGAAACAGACATAATTGAGGACAACTGAACACTGCATGGCTGCAGAAGTTCTAGTGCTTTGAGAAAGTAGAAGCATGAATTGTCTGATCCCATATTTGCCTGGGAAAATTTAAGGAAGGGAATGATGCCAACAGGATGTGAAGACAACATTTTCCAGACGAATTTAGGATGAAGATTATCCGAAAAAATCAGAAATTCTGATGAAAGATGGTATTTAAGTTTCATCCAACATCTCAGAAAATTAAAATTATGTAAACTAATTCTATCTGCTAGCAGAGCCAACGTTTGACTATGCCTCGTCTGATGTTCACTGGGGTTCAGTGAAATTCCGGGATGTTCTATGATTGTTTTCAATATTAACTGACATTTTTCCTTCAGTTTAGTTTCAGATGGGTGTTCAAGTGATTTGAAAATTTATATTTAAGGGCATAGGCTATCTGACAGGAATTAGATATGCACAAGTATGGTCTGACTAATTCCTCACATGCATAACTCCATATACATGAGAGGAAGGAATAAAGGACAGGGAACCCTGAATCTCCACTACAGAGCAGCTGGTAGGAAATGACAGACACCACAAGGACATTATCAGCCACTCCCAGACCTGAAAAACTTCAATCATAATCAGATCATTTAAGACTCAGCTTCCCCTTCTCATTAAAGGTGTTGTACATGGTCGATTTGCCTTCCTTTGATCAACCAAACCCCTATTCAAAATAAAGGCAAAGATCACCAAAAGGAAAAACAAACAGGGGAAGGAAATAGCACATAAGAAGAAACAACAGTAAGCTTTCTCAGAGACACAACAGGCTTCAAGTGAGCTTCAGAAGATTTTAAAAGACTTTAAGAGGCCTGCATTATTATGTCTTTCTTAGAGATGGGAGACTTAAATATTGAGAGCTTAAATTAATTGCCTGAGCATGCCAAAAGCTAACCCAAGAACAAAACCATCCTGTTTCTTATCTTCAGGGCCATCCTGCCTTCAAGTAATTGTTCAAAATCTAGACAAACAATGGTTAAGAGATGTTTTTCCCTCTGTCTACCTTGATCCAGAATATATTTTGTGATCAAGATGTCAAATACTATCAATGTAGTGTCTAACAACTCTGGAGACAGGAACTTTCAGATGATGACAAGTAAACCAGCATAAAAGCAGGTATTTAGACATACTGCAAATTTTGAAAATGAACAATTTAATATATATTTATTTTTGTGCATCCTGCACTCACTTTTGTGTAAATTTTACTACAGACTGAACAAATTAATGCCCTCAGTTTACTTCAGGGATTATTCCACACTTAGAGGAATTGAATAGGGTAGCTTAATGCTCTGTGGCCATTTTTCTCCTCCCAAAATTGCATTCTATTTAAACAACCTCAAAAAAACCCTTTCCTTCAATTTTTCCAAACATATCCTTCAAAATAATTGTGAACTCTTGCCATATTCAGACATTTCATGATGGTTGTTTGGCAAATGATCTGTTAACTCCCTTAGGAAACCCATGGCACCATAAATGCTGTTCTTCTCTTGTATCCATCCCCTTTGACAGAACACTTTGGCTAGGACTTTGGATCACTTGTTTAGTTACAGGGTCACCAGTATCATGCAACAGTCTCATGTGGACTACAGAGGTCACAAGATAGGTGTAAGAAATATATGCGTTGTAGAAATAAATACATGTAATCATTACAGTCACAGAAGCCTTTAAGTCATATTAATATAAAATACTTCATAATTAAAAGAAAATACATATAATAAAGGAATGCCATTTTCAGTGGAAGTTTCCTTTCCAGCTGCAAATTCATGTATTCTATAGAGATATTTTAACTAATTGGCTCTCAAGTTTACAAGACAAAAGGGAAGTATGGGGTTTCTGCCTGATTGCCAGAGATTTTATTCAGGGCCCGAGAGAGAAATGTATTTATGTAGGTCATGATCCTGTGCATGCTTCCTTGGTGTGCTGTGCCAAGACTGATGTAACAAGCTTTGGGAATTTTCACTGAAGACCCAAATGTGCTAACTGAGATCTGAGATAGCAGCCATCATCCTGACAGTCTGGCAAGCTGTCTAGAAGAATTTTCTGGATCTGCTGGGAGAGTTAAACATATTCTCTACAGAGTGAAGGATTTCCTGATATCTGGCCCAAACCACAAAAGTTAGTTTTTACATGGATTCCAATTTCATTTGTAGCTAGACATTCACAAGGATGAACCTTGTGTAATAAAATTACCTAGAAAAAAATTTTAAAGATATTTTTGAGGACAATATCACCAAGGTTTCTATTGATGGTATCTTGTAAAAGGAATACATTTAGTGAAATCCTGTCCTTAAATTGTAGTCACATATTATCCTAGCTATCATATTAGGAAATATTTCTAAGTAAATTGATTATGGGTGTGCCTTCTGACACTGTTTTCAGGCACTGAAACTCCAACTTCTCTGTTTATTCCATTTACTTGCACTGGCCATTCGTGTAAACAAACAAAATTTAGGACACAGTCCAGGGACATTACAGAGAATAGGATTTCTTCCTAATGAAAATATCCTGTTCAGTGCTGTCATATTGAACTGTTGTAAGATGGTGTTACTGAAACTGATCTCCAGATCTTGGATCTTAAGACACCAAATTCCTTCTCCTTCTTAATACACAAAATCCAGAACTATAGGAGTATTATTTGATTACCTGGGTGGAAATGCTGGCCCAACAAGAGTCTTTCCCAGGACTCACCATGAAGCGCCAATGACATTACCACATTGAGTTAGCAGAGACTAGATTCCAGCCCTATTTTATCTCTTGATAACAGATTTTTATATGGGATTTCAGAATGAAAAAAAAGGCCACCTGTTTGGATAAAGATAGGAAGACAAAACAGAAAAATAATGATCCACTCAGGGAAGCAGTTTCTATAGCACTTTTACAAGATCATACCTTATTAAGAACTTAAATTGTGAGTGCTTAAATTTTCTCTAATCCCATAAGGATATTAAAGACCAGGATTTTAAAACAGCTGAAATGAGTTGGCACAGACACTGCCATCAGCTTTCTTCAGACCAGACTTAGTATCTTGTTTGCTTTGCAAGAACCTGTGAAAATTAAAGTATAACATTTTCTGTGAAAGTCTGGGATTAACACTCTAGTTTGTATTTAGTAATACGCAGTCAACTACTCAAGACTTGGTTTACAAAATTAATGTGTAATTGTTGTGGCATTTGCATTTTCTTCTATTCTATCCCTTTTATATTTACTACTTTAAGTAATAATTAATTTTAAAAATACCATGTAAGCAACTTTTCTATGCATAAATATTCTAATAGTCCAAACAATAAATATTATGGATTTTAAGGTGGCCATAGTTAAATACTGCTAATGTGAATGCTTCTACAAGACAGGCAAGATGGTCTGCAGTGTTTCTGGTGAAGCAAAACCATAATCAGTAATTCAGCATAGAACAGAGAGAGACATACTCCTTCCTAGCAGCTTGTAAACAAGTGATGCCACAAAACCCACTAAGACTGGTACTTACTTGCAGTGTTAGTCTCAACAGAGACACCGAGGCTTGAATGAACTCAGGTTTTCATCTGTGTCTGAGTAATTTTCCAGAGCTGCGACGGAGTTCAGAGGCACTAGGAAGTCCTCACATCTGCCAACCACGGCTGTTATGCAGGCCAAGGCATTTTATTTTCCAGTGGTGTAAATCCAGCACTAAAACATGCAAAATTCCTGTCCACAGCTATAGCTTCATGTAGCCCAAACTCTTTAAATTTCTAAGAGAAACAATTTCCCCAGCCATATTTTTCTGCTCCTTCATAAGTGTGGGCTATTCTTGTTTTAATCTAATTTAAAGTAGAGACAGAAGTAAGGGCTGCAATACAAGAAAGCTGCAAGGGAAAGGAGAGACAAGATTATCACTAGGAGCACACTGTTTTTTTCATTTAGTTTCTTATTCTCCCAAGTGTGGCCAGTCATACTTGGCTAATTACTGCTACAAGTGATCTATGAGATGGATTTACTTGTAGCTGCATCAGAACATCTATAACAGGTTAAATAACTTCAAACCTTAAGTGAATTACTTTCTATAAAGAAAATTAAAACAAATAAGTCTGGCTTACTTTCTCGACTTTGCTCATCAGATTAGAGTAACATAGTCAAATGCAAAATCATTGATGGGGAATAAAGAATGTGACTCCTACTAAAAGAATTTGAACCTATAAAATAGCTAAAAGCAGCTCTATGATCTGGCTGACCTGAATTCTTGGTGTCATTTAGGGAACAAGAGTCATCTTGAACCACAAACGGCACCCACGTAAACCTTGTAGTTTTCAAACAGTAGCAGAATACAAAACTATTGCAGACTGATTTTTTGTGTGAGTAAGCAACCCCCTACTACAATTTACATTATGTTGATGCAGAAGTAACATTCAAAAATTTTCCATCAAGACTGTAAGTCTTTTTAAGACACTATTCAAACACAAGATAGTGTCTTAATGTAAGAAACTCTGGACGACATGAGTTTACTAGTCAAGGCTACAGTGACTTCTCAGGGCTTTAAAGGTCTATTAATCTAAGGCAATAAATAGGAGCTATGCCCCTTTTTATCACTCCCAATGTGCAAAATCCTTGAACTGAAAGAAGTAAAGTGACATTTTCTGATAATATCTGCAGATCAAATTAAAAAATACTATTTGCTTGTGAGGTAAGATTTGGGATAACAATAGCAATCCACCACACACAAAAAAAGAAAGAACATAAGATGAAGGTTTTAAAATCTACATTGAAATTTGCCTGCAGCAGATACAAGCCGTCCTTTTCTGACTGCAAGGCATCTATTGTTTACTATTGCCTGAATTGATTGTTGATATAAAAGATAATCCAGTGCTCCTTAAGTACTCTCAATACAAGAGAATAGCCTGGCAATACGTAAGGCTCTATGCAATCATGCCATGACATTTCAGATGGAAGAAAACATTTATTCCACTCTGACAATGTCGCCAGTCTGCAGCACTGCATTCAGGAAAGCTATTTCCACAAAGCCTAATTAATTTTTTTTTTAAAATCCTATTCCATGACAGCATTTGAGTTTTTAAATAAATATGTGGGTTGCCAAATAACTGATTTTCACCTAGAGGTAGAGAAAATCATTAATTAAAACAGCTTGAGTATTCCTTCAGCAAGTGGAATTGCTCTCCATATATGAAAGCTGCCACACTTACCTCTCAGTGTAGCAGGTAGATGGCTTTCTGCAAAAAGAGTGACCTAGGAAAGAGCAAGTCCTCAGCTTGGTGTCTCCTAGCAGAGTTCTGTGGAAGTGTGAAACCTGTGTTATTGAAATATGTAACTAACAGTGCCAAATCTGTCACCCAAACCCAGGAAAAGAACAGGAACCCCAGTATGTCCCTTTTGAGCAATGTTTTTAACTGGCTGACTCTGAATCCTCCTCTGAAGCATCTCATTCAGACCTCTTTTGTCCTTGCTCACCAGCCAGGACCTGCCATTCTGGGTCAGGCTGACGATTTGCTCCAATAAATACCTTGACCTTCAGTCTTGAGGTCGCATTTAAGTCCCATAGGTGTGAAAGCAGGTAGGACAGAAAAAAATATAAGGATCTTCATTGCAAGAGAGGCGATGCCTCAGAGTGGAGGTTGGGGACTAAAAGCCTGCCTTACTACCACTATTAGCTGGTTCAATAAATGGTGAAATTGCTTCCCAGTGCCTCAGGACTCTATTGAAGTCTAGTATATTGTGTTGCTTTGGTATATTTAATCTGTTCCTATATTCCTAATGAATTGTTGCATCTGCCTGAAAAAATTCAGAGGCCTTGATGAAATCTTTCATTTTTCCCCCTGCCGAAACAAAAGAATAGTTTATTTCCTTTTCACTGGACAATTTCTGATTACTTTTTTCCCCCTCTGGACACTTTTTTCCATGCTAATCTCTATGAAAAGAGACATGAAGCACTTTGCCATTTCAATCCTTGGAATGGCTGCATGCCAGATTAACAACTGACAGCATCTCATAAAGATATAAGTAGATAATGAGGTTTGTTTTGGCAACTCAGCAACAGCACATGACCTGTGGGAATGTAAAGTTGTATCACTGAGGGAGGCATCAAAAAGACACAAACACCTTTACCAAATGCAGCAATTAAATTTATTTCTTTAGTGCAGGAATTGCTGTTCTGTTCCATTTCTGAATCCAAGCAGATATTCATAGTTTTTCAGCTAAACGCAGCTAGCCAGGTCTTCTTGTAACTTGCACATATCTGACCTGCACTCTGCTCCATCTGCTAGCATGCTGTAATGCCAAAGCCTGTGAAAGGACCATTCATAGCACTTCCAGCTGGACAGCAAATACATCAGGCCCAAGAGAGAAGTATGCTGGAGGTGCAGAGCTTTCCTTGCCATGTCACAGCAGGCTAAGTGGGAAAAAAATGAAAGAAAACTACTAGGAAAGAACTACTGCATGAAAAACAGAACTCAAGGAAATGACATGATGCGGAGTGAGGGAGGTTTAGGTTGGATATCAGGGAAAGGTTCTTCATCCAGAGGGTGGCTGGGCACTGGAATAGGCTCCCCAGGGAAGCGGTCACAGCACCAAGCCTGGCAGGAAACATTTGGACAACGCTCTCAGGCACATGGTGTGACTTTTGGGGATGCAGAGCCAGGAGTTGGACTCGATGATCCTTGTGGGTCCCTTCCAACTCAGCTGATTCTATGGTTCTGTGAACTAAGCAGCCATGACAATTGCAAAACAACAGCCTGGTATTCTTAGTATGTCTGCATTAAAATATGCTATTAAATGACAAAGCTGCCTTTTCATGATGCAGCACAATCTCCTCACTATGCACATCATTATGCAAAAGCTGGTCAGGATAGTATTAGTATCTAGCAATTTATTAAGTATTTTGCAATTTATTGGTTCACATTAGTTTTAATAACAATAATGTTTCGTTCCACTGGGAGTCTGACAAACTTCCCGCATGAATGAGGTATGTGCACATGCTCATATAGGCATTTTTTGTTGACACAGTCTATTCACATATTGGATATAATTTTCTTCTTACACATAACAAAAATTGGTCTAGTGAATTCTGAAATATACTTCACTAAACCTCATGCTGTAGATGAGAGACCACAGAGGACACTATGCATCATTTTCTTCTACTGTTAATTTAATAATTTTATTACACTGTGTATGCATAACTTAATTTATTTTCGCAACAAAAGAACAGAATAATGCAGATGTTTTGAGAAAATTAGTCAAATATACCAGCTTTTGATACTTTAATCTAGTTTTCAAATTAAAGCCATGGAATAGTCCAACACATCTAATAATACCCCTGCAAAGATTACTGATTTGATATATATTATTGGCAAAAAGTATGAAGCTAGTTGGGGATGCAAAAGAAAATATGAGGAGAAATATTTTAGATTATATAATGATATATGCAATGGCAGCAACATATTATTTTACAAAACAAAGTTAATGGCTATGGGAGGTCATTCCCTATAAAGACAACCTTAATCATACTGTAGCCAAATGATTCTTAGCTGAAATCAACTAAAAGCGTAAACTCAATTTAATTTATTTATTTCGAGTGTAACTGAGACTTCCTCAAAATATATCAGTATCAGTGCAGGGGTTTTAATCTAAATCTCTACACTTTGTGGTTTGGAGTTTTGTTTTATAGCTGTTAGCAAACTTCTTGGCAATTAATACTAATTTTGGATGAGCAACAGTATATTTCAGCAGCCTGCTGGAAAATACACAAATGATCTATTGCAGCTTTGCTTTTCTAGATTTGTCTTATGCAAAACTATAAACTATATAAATTATACTGAAGTGTTTTAAACTGCAACCTGAACACGATTCTTAACTTTGTCTCTTGAAGTCCATCTTTAATTTCTCCCATATCACCGTAAAGCAACTTAGAATTATATTAACTTCAGTGATATTTTATCACAAATTTCTTCAAATGAATTTCAGGTAAATCTGACAAAGGAACTAACCTAGTGTCCTAGAGATCCTAACACCTCACCAAAGGATGAGAGTAAGTCATCTTGTGTCCAGCAGTAATTAATATCCTGGGATGAAAAAACAAGATGAGGTAAGGAAGATCTTTTCCGCACAGAAGACTCATTTGGAGCTGAGATTGCATGAACCTGAATATCCATTGGTGAAATGATGCAAATAAAGAATGAATGTAGAATCAAGTGCTTGCAAAGGCAAGTCATGATTGGATCTATCTGGAGACATGAGGAAGTGAAGAAACTGTAAGAACAGGCTTAAATATGTATGTACTTGTATTTAACTATTATGACATTCTCATTAAAAAAATTCAGCACTAGGTTTTCAAAACTACATTTTTGCTAATAATTGCATTTTTAAATACCTTTTTTAAGCCTATGGCATCTTTTTCCCATCATCTAGAAGGAAACAGTGAATAGATACTTTAACTCTACATGTTGTAATATTACAAAACCTACTGAATCTCCACGACTCATTAGCCCATTGCTTAGTGCTCAGAAACAGAGTCTTGATTATGACAATCCTGCTTAAGATAAGTAATATGGATCTTTGATAAAAGCCTATACAGTGGAACTTCAGCAAATAATTGAAAAATATGCATGTACGAGAAGAAATCACTTGAAAATTACTTGGAAATGTGGCCCATTTTATTTTAACTGAAAAGCATTCATTATACAGTGCAAACAGTTCTTTGGTAAATTTACTGATTAAAGTAACAACAACAAAGACTTTGTTTTAGGTAACATTAAAAAAGAAAATAAATATGTAAAATTTGCAACATATTACAGCAATATTCTCACAGTGGATACTGAGGAAATGGTCATCTAGCCATTGGCCACTGTTTCAGAAATGTTAAAATTAACGCTGATTCTACAGACACTGCAATAAAACTGAACTAGTACAATCCATGACTGATTACATTTTAGACTGTGGATAAAGACCTATTTTTCCTGGTTTATAAATAGATGGATGGCAGAAAATAACTCAATATTACACTTGTTACACTTGTTTAAGCATATCCAGACTCCTAAGCCCATTTTATATACCATATGAATAAACAGTGAACAATGAAAAAAACCTCCCACTTTATTCTGGAGGCTGGAGAAAAGGAACAATCAGATATAAGGTACTATTTTATAATGTATAAATGGAAACTCTCTTCTCCTATAAGCAAAAATCTTGAGAAAGTTTATTTAATACAAAATTGAAAGAAAGAATGCAAGTAGTAACCAGTTGGATGTATTACTGTCTTATTTAACTGTTTGGACAGTTAAATTATATTTGGGTTAGCTCTGCAACCCTTCCCCTTCAAGGAATTTCTGCTATAGGTCAGTGCGAGTTCCATCTGAGCTGGAATTACAGGACGAGACATGTGGTTTGGACTCTCAACAAAAGTCAACAAAATACCAGAGTATCAAAGAAATACAGGAATTACAATGTTTAGGAACCACATGATACTCAAACATGCTCGCCACACACAATTTCTAGAAGTATTAACATAGAAAATTACATAAATCAAAACGTTGCATATAAAATCAATTAAAATATTCTTAAAAATATAAATCGTAATTCCATGTGTACCACACACCTTTAACACAGCACTCACATGTACATATTGCTTCTACCATAGTATGAAACAAGGTTTCTGTAGTAAGTTTTAAAGTTACACCAAAGTTTGAACATGTGTTATGGTAATAGCTTAACAAATTAGAAATTATTAATGTTAGTAATCAGAGAAATTATGTGCCAAAATATGATAGTGGATTTCATATTGCTGTGCTAGGTTAGTTATTAGACAGGTATTTGTTCTGCCATGCAATAAGTAAGTACTCAGTCTGTTTGCACAATCTGAAATGTTTAACATCTGAATGTTTAATTTTGCGGAGATTTCTTTGATACCCCAATCTCTGTCCCTTGAATTTGAACACTTAAACTCAGAAGTCAGTGAACTATGTAACCAGCTCTGACTCTAGCTAGTCCTGACTTAGGACTAAAGGACAGAGCAATAAACCCTTAACAAATTAAGTATTCAGGGAAAGAATAAATTCTGAATAAACACAAAAGAGCTGTAAAATGAGGTATGATAGTTGTCCTTCGGTCAATATAATTCCTGGTCAAAAATACGCAGTTTGCATTCTAAAAAGTACAGAACTTTGAAATGCTGGTGTAGACACATACTCTATAATGTTAAACATTTAAAAGGGAGATAAAGTCCACTGGCAGACCATTTTTAACAAGAACGATAAAAATATTGAGGTAAAAATATATATTCATTAGATGAAACTGGAAAAAAAAAAATCAAATACCTTGTCAGAAAAAGTAGTCAATCCACAATTAATCATGCTGCTTGATTTCGATTTTTCTTTTTTTCAACAGTGCCACAATATAATCAGGAACATATGTCTACTGACAATATGCACAATGAATCAGTAGGAATCTTTGTATACAAAATGGCATGTGACATCTTTTCACATTTTCAAAACAGGGCCACACAATTATGTGAGCTGATCTGAGATCAACAGAAGCGTGCTCTAAAACTGACCTGGATGGTTACATTACAATGATTTAAAATAAATGAAACAAACAAAAAAAAAAGTTGTCAAGCAATTACATATGTTTTGACAGAAAGGATTGTGTTAGTTTTTAAGATCAAATGTTACTCTGTCATGCATGTTTCCCTAGAATGAGGAACACTGTCAATTACATCTATAATACACATTCAATTGCTTTTTGTTTCTTTCAATTACAAGTTTTTTATATTTCCTGATTAATTCTAGCTTTTTTTTCTTTGAAAATTTTGATTAATTTTGCTTCTTGAATTAAGGAAAGGATGTTGAAAGGCATCAAGTAGCTTTCTTAATTTCCTTGCTGGTCCAGACCCAGCAATGATAGTGTGATTTAACAGAATTTCCATGCATTGATGCTTGCAGAAACTGTCCTGCTAAGGCTTTGCTACAGGCACAGTGACTTCATGTTTTCCTTTTCCTGGTATTTGACTAAATAACAGCAAAGAGCTAAGTACCAAGACAGACTGGTACTAGAAAGGGACAGTAAACTTTTAATGTTGCTAAATAAAGATAGGAAACAAAGTGTTCATTTTAGAGTAAATCCTAAACCCAGTCATTCTGGGTACCTAAAACTACCTGACAGTGTCCTTTTGAAGTAGCACCAGTTTGAGTTTGTCTAACCTGAGAAGTATAACACACAATTAACTTAGACCTGTTTGCTAATTTCCCTTTCATTAATTTTTGCATTGTGATTTACCTTCATGGGCAGAAAATGATACATTATGCAATACTCTTACAGCACCATTAGAATATTGTAAATCTCGATTTCTTGCTCTTGTTAAGACTGTAGTTATCTGGTTTTGCCATCAGCAGGCACTGATATGATTTGAGGAGTATGCACCCTAAATTCTTAAAAAATAGACTTATGGCTTCTTTTTCTTAGTATTTTGTTGTAAGCAGAGTGGACAGCAATCTCCTTCACCCTTCACAGGTGCTTCGCAGTCAGCTGGTGGGCACGACTCTACAAAACAGGTAACCTGACCAAGCTGTACCAGGAAAAAAACAACAGAACAAAAACATACTTAGCTACGTGCTCCAAACAAGAACTACATTTCTCATATTATTGAAGAACACATTCTCATTCATTCTCTGTAAAAACCTGACTAATATGGTAACTCCACATAGTTTGCTTCAGTATAAACTTACACTGTTAAGGCACTCTCTGTGTCACCACATCTTTTTGATAAAGCAGCATACATGCTTTTGTCTAACATTCAGGTGCCAATGAGGAACTAAGCACTAACATATTTTTTGCTACCTTTTTAAAAATTTCTCCCTGAAAGAAGAAAATAACAATCCAGTACTAAGTCAGATGAGCTTTTTTTCATGCATTTTGTTGGATTTTTTTCAATAAGTGTCTCACTTTGCAGTTAATTTCACCCATATATCTATACATAAAAGAAAATAGAAATATAGTAAAAATAAAGGCTGGATTGAAAAACAATGTCTAGGGCAGGGATATCTGAACAATATCATTCTCTGCATAAAATAAATGAAGAACCATAAAAAAAGTTTGCAAGTATTACCCAGAAATTAGCAGGCACAAAACTGGAACTGCTGTTTTAGAAGTAGAATTATAATTTCTATCTCAAAATTAATTTTCACAAACTTACTTTGCATTCACACACAGTACAAGGGTCCCTTTTCCAGGTTTCATTGCTGGAATAGGATTTACCCTCTTCATCAGTGCAATCAGAATTACTGAGGCGTGATTCAAGTTTTTTTATCTGAAAACATTAAAAAAAGTTAGTAACTGAATCAAAGAAAGGTTTTTATTTTTGCAAGACATTTCTCTTTTCTCTTATATGACAAGCTATATAATACTTGCCTGGATATTTCTTCTCACTACTTAGTTTTTATAATGCTAGAAGACTAGAAAGAGGCAATACATGTGGAGATAGTGTTTCAAAAGAAAGCTAAGAGAAAATGCATCTCTCCTACCATTGGAATATTCAACTAGAGACTACAAAGAGAAAAAACTACATGTTTCATACATGGAAAGACAAATTTAGACTGTCAAAAATGTTTCGGAAAGAAGGAGAATTTAAAAAAAATTTTAAACACCTTGATTAAAAATGTTTACTTGGGTTTTTTTCTAACTTCTGTATAGTATACATATTAAAAATGGAATTCTACTATGTGAGTAGAGTTTACCTGTAAATATTGTACAGTCTTCTCTAAGTGATCTAGATCTTAAACATGTTTAGAGCTGTAGTCTGGCATATTACTTCTTATGAAGTCGACATTTTAAACATTACTTTACACAGATTCTCTACGTTTCAAATAGGAAAAAAGATTTTATTAACAGTACACAAAAATTTTTAGAGAAAGATTAATTCTATGTCTAGCATAAAATGGTTGCACAAGGCTTCAGGTTCAAAAGTCAAAGAGGGTCCAGCTCTAGAGTACTTCAGTATTATTTCAAAAGAACACAGAAATAAAGAATAATAACATACCATGTTCTGTGTTGGTTTTAATTTGAGATACTATGTGGTGGGTTTTGTCTGTAGGGGATGTCTAAATATTAAAAATGTAAGATGATGAATGTTAGGAAAACATTATCAATTAAATCTACAATTAGACACTGTTCATGATAGCATCTTACCTGATTTCTGAGGCTTGAAATAGTTTTTTGCATTTCCAAAACAAATTCTTTGAAGTCATTCACTGCGGGTACATTTCTATTTTCATTAAATGCTGATGTGGCATTACGAAAATATTTACTCTGTTTCACAGAACTGCAACAAATGAATGCCAAGTCAGGATATTCATCTAAGTCATTTTTATTTGACTAGATCTTTTAGGACACTTAGCAAAAATGTAAAAGAAGAGCAACCAAGAAATGTAAGAATGATATGAACCACAACAGCACACAAGACCAACTGGTGCTGAAGACAGACTCAGGAGAGGTGAGTTCTAGATTACTGTTAATATCACTAGCAACAGTGAATTTCTTCTACTTTTAAAAAATTATGTATTTCATGCAGGGGTGCACACAAAGTTGTCACCAGTGACACTGTGAAGCATCACCTTAAATTCACCCCTGAGCCTCCAATACAAAAGCAGATTAAAGTGAAAAGAGTCTTAAAAAGTGTTCCCTCAGATATGAAATTCACATTTCACATTCTGAACCATAGATTCTTCCTCTGTATGTTTGTCATCAAAACATGTCTTTTAAGAAATATGACCTTAAAAAGGAGAAAGTTTGGTTTCATAAATAAATGAGAAGTACTTTTAGGTATGAACATATGCTTAACTAACATCAATATTGCTAATAGTACACAAAATCTAAAGGCTTGTCTGTGGTACTTTCCAGCTGATATCTGGTAACAGACATATAATACTAAATTGTGTTAATCAATTCAATCTGTTGATGAGAACAAGTAACAAAAGAAACTGTCCATAACTAACAATATATTATCTGGCACCACTTAAAAAACATGCATTCAAAAGCATGGATAACACTAATTTTTAAGTCACTTATTACATTAAGATCCTTGAATCCATACAGGCATTCCTATTTTGTTAACATGTGATCTCCAGTGCTAAGGGATACCCAAAGAATGAACTGGCAAAGAAATTCTCATATATCAGGGCTCAGGAGTTATAATCTTTCTGCATAAATTAAAACAGCACTTACTGGCAGGGGTTCAAGCTACTTTGTTTCCCATAGTTTTTCATCTAAATTAGAGAAAAAGAACTCTAAACAACACAACATGCCAAAGTTCAAATAAACCAGCTGCTATTGTATAACAAAATATTTAATCTTCCCCACCTGTTCAAGTTATTGAAAATGAGAAGCTAAAAAAAAGGGAGGAAAAAAAACCTCACCACAAATTCAATTTAAATACAACACTGAACATGAGAACTGATGGGAAAGTTCAGTGACTGAGGTTGCTTTAGATTTATTTATGCTACAAATAAAGTATTGTAAAGCTACTATTTTGTATTCTTAATTAGTAATTGGACTGAAACATAGTAATTTCTAAAACACAGTCAGACAAGCTGGTACTTAGATGCAAATGTTTGTTTTTTCTTGCTTTCATTTTTATTTAATTTAACCCCTTTTACAGTTTTAGAACTATGGGACTACCATCCTTAAAAAGTGAATTGCTGTTTTGTAAATTTTTCTAGTAGCTTGCTTGCAAAGACAGATAAAACATCCTTCTTCAAGGATTACTTCAAAGGAGCCTACCTGTTCAAATTATCTATCAGCCAGCTTATACTTAGCTGCTGTCTTGTCTAAAATCCTAAATACCTAAAGGATCTTTTATTTCAGGATAGATTCCTCTCAAATAAGTGAAATATTATCATGGTGTTTCTTCAAGTACTGTAACACCTCCAGAGTATTTGAAATGGCTGGAATACATTTAGCTCTTTAAGAATCTCTCTAGATGCTTTCCTCACCAGAGTGGGTAGACTCTGCTTGGTTATCATCATCACTCAAACAGATAGTTTTATTTGCTAAAAGAATGCATGCTGAATAGAAAGAGCTATAAATTCAAATGTCTCAAATTTGTTCCTCATGAAGGATCTTCACAAGAAATAGTCTGAGCAGAACGCATTTCATGTCACTAATTCATAGGCAAGTTTTCATTCCCTGTAAAGGGCAAGGACCCTGTGCAGCTGATAATTTGTGACTGAAACTATGATTTACTTCCTTGCTACAGTATTTTGAGGATTAGGGAGTTATAAACAATATCATTAGCACCACTGTTCTCCATTCCTGCCATGGGTATTTTGATACCAGAAGCAGTCCTTACTGTTAGCACAAATTTTTATGCAAGTGAAATTAACACTTGGTATCTTCCTATTTCTACAGGAGAACCTAGAAGCTCCAAAGAGGAAATTAAATAATTTAGATTAATTTCGTTGCTGCAAGCACCATAGGAATGTGGCAATCCACATCCCCAAATTACACTTCGTTACTGAGGGGTTTTTTAATGAAAACTGCAGGAAAAACAAAAGTACTATACTTATATTACTCACAAGGAGTCTTACACAAATTAGAACTTGATAAAAAGAGGGTTATTGTTACTAGATACGTAGAAGTGTCATAACAAAATACATCAATCATAAGCTTGAGAAAGCAGACACTGAAAAAGAGTGGCATTTTCTTACAAAGGGATCATCCAGTTTCATTCCACTTTGGAAACAAATGGTTTCTTGAATTATTTTAAAAAAAAAAAAGAAGTCTCACCTTACTGTTTTGGACATTTTCATTTTCATTTTCTTCAGGGGCTTGTCCTCCTGAAAGCTGTAGTCAAGAGAACGTCTCCCCCGAAAGTGATATGAAAATGCATTAAACTGTCCTCTGGTTCTACAGTCTGGAAATGGACAAGAAATTACACATTATAAACTGTAATATATTTCAGCAATTACAAGGTAAAGGCAAGTCATACATTCAGTCTGATCCCTCTGGAGTTGGTCGATAGCAGATGAGTATGTCTCAGTGATAGAACATTTAAGCTAGATGGGTGCAGAGAATGTGATTACCCTCAGACCAGCTTTTTAGAGTGAAACAAAGGAATAAATACTATTTTCACATATCTAATTAGTGCTACTTTAACAATTCTTTTCACTTCTGAAATTTCCACTCTCTTGGCTTTTAATTACTTTCTGCTTTTCAAAAGGGGCAGCTACATATTGAAGAAAAACAATGACAGAAAAACCATCTGTGGCTTCCTCATCTATCCCAGGCATTATTATTTGTGGGGTTTTGGCATCTGAAAGAGAATTTTTAATTAAATTCCAAAGTTGCAGACACACTTTATAGGTTATAGGATGAGTCCTATTTCCAAACCTGAAGAATTTGAAGGTATCACCAGACCCTAAAACTTTCGACCACAGAGTAAAAATCTCAAGCCTGAGAATGATGTATGACAGAAATCTTCTCCTGAGATCCTAAGAGGATGTCTTGACAGGATGAAGTATGTCTTTCTTCCAGTTAACTTTATTTAGCCTTCCAAACACAGTATTTGGAAAGAGTCCCATTTTAAAAAGAAAAGGAAAACAAAATAAAACTGCAACAGCACTTGAGAGAGGAGACAATGAGAAAATAAAAGTTTTCTCATTTCTGTTCACAGAAGTTTTAAACCTAAAAGTTATAATGGGCCAAGCTGAAGCAGGAACAAACTGCATGATCAACTGCGAGGAGCAGAATCTGCTAAAACAGAAGGGAAAGCGTAAATACAGGATGCCATTGACATCTCCCAGCTAAATCTGGTATTAGCAGAATGAGCCATGAAAGCATGTGAACATGGGAAGGAGTCATTTTCCAAAATGTTTCTCTTAATTTGCACCAAAACAGATTAAATCAGAAAGCCAGTAACATTTATAAAGTTTTTTTTCTGGAATTTAGATTGAATACCTAAAGAATTAATACAAATTATTCCAAACGGTTCAAGTGTATAAACACTGCTGAAATAAGCAACTAGAGAAACAAATGTCAGGTTGCTCTGATTATACAAAATTAGGTATCTTGGACTACTTTTAATTGTGTTGGACATTTACTTAAGTTAGACTATTACAATTTCCCTGTTAGGAAAAATTTAAGTTTGTCTTGATGGCTTAATATCCTTTAAGACACAAAAAAAGGAAAAGATGACTGACCAAAAAAAAAAGTACTGATTGATTTTCAGTTCAAAAACAGTATCTACAGATCATTCTTTAACACGTTATGCACAATTCTCCATCCTTTTTCTTTCCTTGAGGTTTATTCTATTCTTTAATAAATGCATTACCTTTCTCCTATAATAACAGCACCCACTAAAGCACTAGATGGTATTTTACTGCCAACAGATTGTTCATTCTTCCTGTGTGTTCTGCTTTTTCCCACATAACCTCCTTGCTGTCCACTCAGAAAGTAAACTCATTCAGATGGGAACAGACTGATGTGTCTGTAAGATGCTTGGTATGAAGGCATTTTTGAACACCCTTAGACACTTCTATATTTAGTAGGGTGAGAAAAAGGGTCACACTGAAGGGTTCCTGAAGAAAGAAATAATTTTGGTCAGAGGAATATTTTTCTTAAAGCAATGTGTTGTTGCTTAAAGTCTTCCTGAGTGTCACAAAATCTCTAAAATCATCTAACCAAAATGTCCCCAATTTAGCTATATCCATTCCAATTAATTTTCTGCAGAAGAAGTGAATGTTTAAAAGCAACATAAGAATTCTTTTTCTCTATGGACAGTTTTTTTCTTCCAGAAGTTAGGTATTGTTACCCTGCAAATGTCAAGCTGATTCATTTACAGAATCACAGAATCATTTATGTTAGAGAAGACCCCTGATATCATCAGATCCAGCCTTTGACCAAACACCACCTTGTCAACTATACCACGGCACTGAGTGCCACATCCAGTCATTTCTTGAACATTTCCAGGGATGATGACTGCCCCATCACCTCCCTTGGCAGCCCATTCCAAAGTATAACACCAATAAACTGGTATTTCCATTTGTATATGGAAGCCATGTCCACATTCTTGAGAAAATCCTGTTTCCCACAAGGTTTTAAAAATGCAACTATAATGTAAACTGATTAACAAAAACCTGACAGAGAATTACTGAGCACTCTTAATTCCCTATGAATCACTCCTCAAAATCGAGGCCATAGAGAATTAATCTAATGGTAGATTAAAACAAAACAACTTGTCAGACTGAGGAAATGTGAAGAAAAGCACACATATCTATTTGATACTAGTTTGGTTCTCCCAGATTTATTGTAGCGAATTAAGTTGTTCTTACTGTATGCATTTGTACTAAGAACTTGTAGCATGCCAGTGGGAGCAGTAAAAGAGTGGAGAAATACTGAAAATATCTGATATAAAAAGATTTTTTTGAGTAGATGTTTTCACAAAGCAGCTACTTAAAAATTGCACAACATAGGAAAATGACTTTTCACAGGAAATGAAGCCCTAACTCAAAATAGCTGATTTTGTTACTGCCAAAATGGGCCACAACCCTTCACCTTGCACTGCATCTCTTAATTTCTTCTGTTGACTTAAGACTTTTTAACAAAAGATAAATTAAACAGCACCAAAAATGTAATGTGGTGGTCTAAAATCCAACAGTAATCTGCTCAGATTAGAACAGATGTATTTTGTTTAAACATTATTTAAACATCTGGGGAAAAAAAAAAGTATAGAAGGTAGAAGACCCAGACTGTCATCTGCCAGCTGATATACTGGCATTTTAAGAATAAAGATGTTTCCAGCAGTAGATCTCAAAGCTCATAGACAGAGCTTTGAGATCAGTCTGCTACCAGGACTAGAAGATTCAGATGTTGTAGCAAATGTCCAATTTGTTAATATATAGCTAATGACAGGCTAAAGACATTTAAAAACATATCATGCCTTCATTATCTGCATAGGTCTTGGATGGTCTGCAAGTAGATAAAGAAGAAACATTAGGTTCTTGACACCAAACCAAAGCAAATCCAAACTCTCCAGCAGAAAAATTAAATAGGACTAGTTAGAGGATTTTGAAGATCAGAAACATGCAGCTTTTGGAATATAAATCACTAAGAAAAAGCAATTTCAGACTGAAAATCCAAGGAAATTATTAAAATAAATACCCTAAGAACTGTCCTGCCCCCTAGACTGTGAAGTTAACAGCATCTTAGAAAGGCAGCAACAGTCCACAGGAAAGAAGGAAATCCTCCAGCTGCCTAGATTTGTAGAAATCCCTGAAACACTTCAATTAGGATGCTTTCCTACCTATATTGATTTTCCAGTCAATGAACATAAACTGAGATTGCAGCGTGACTGTCCTCTAGACACATCTCTTTCTTGCCAGTAGTGGGACTAAAGATCTGGCAACTCATTCAGGACTTTGAATTCAAACACAATGATTGAAGCCTATTGCTTCCCTGATGCTTTTCACCAGGGATGGCAACTACTGGCATGAAACTCCTGGTAGAAAAACAAAGCAATGTCATAAAATAAGTCTCCTTATTTTATGTTTATTAATTAAAATTGTATTTTATGGATCACAGACATCTGAGAAAGATAAAATATTTTTGGTTTGGATGAAATACAAATAAAAATACTGATTTTCTCAGTAAAATTTGTAATCATACAGAAATACTGGGTTATATTAAATGTACTACCAAAGAGAGATAAAAAGGATGCAATCCTTAAAATTATAGACCCTGGAACTTTATTTTAGTAGCCTGTCATAGATTGAATTGTTATTTAGCTAACAAACATTGTTTTAAAATGCAAATTTAAATGTAAAAAGATACATTTGAATGTAGAAAGCAAAAATATATGACCTGACTGAAGCAAATAAGTTTTGTGTAAAGAGAAAATCTTTTCAGGCATAAATCACGTAATTTTGGTATTTTGAGGAGTTCTTGGTGAACAATTTCCTTTCTCACAAAAGAACTTCCAGTCTCACACAGAGATCTGTGCTAACATTTTAAAATGTTATTTCCACTGTATTCCACAGAATTTAGTGCTTAGCTCAGTGCTGTTTAGTATTTTCATTGAAGATTAAAGGGCATAATGAGAAGTGCATAATAAGAGATTAATGTTGTCAGTAGAGAAGCAATAAACAGCATAATTGTTCCTCTGGTCTTAAAACACAGGAGTTCATAAATATAGGTCCAATCTACTGAAAGACCATGCATAAAAGCATTCAGATTAACAGCATGTCTTAACTCTTTTAATGAAATTCAGAGGGATTTAAAAATGTTTGATCATAATTTGTATAAGGCGTACTCCTGAATTAAACAAACTAACAAAAAGAACAGTATCTGACAGAGGAGATATGCTGTTTCCTAACTGAGAAACAGTTAAGAAAAATCATCCTAAATCAGTTTACACTTATAAGGATGATTTGCATCTTATCTGAATCACTTCCTCCAGGTCATTGTCCATTGTGCTCCTGGGTCCATGTGAAAACCTCATGGGTTTTGACATAAAACAAAAGGTTAAAGAATTTTTTTTTAATTTCAACTTACAAAAACCAAACCAAAACATAACAAAAACAAAAAGTGTGAAACTTTTAAAGACTCACATTTGAGTAATCATGAAAGCATACACCGATTACTTAAAAAAAATTAATTTAAAATACACTTTTTGCACTAGAGAGCCTGAAATAAAGCACCAGAAGTTTCTTGTTTGGAAAATCTGAAGCTCAAGCATTCTTTGCTCAAACAAAGAGCTGCATCAAATTCAGCAGTTACTCATCATCTCTGGCAAGACAGAAAGGTAGAAAGTGAAGTAAAACAGAAGAAAACTTGTTTATTTCAGTGAAACCCCTACTTTTTGCCATCATCAACTAGCAGTTCTTTTGTACAATTGCCAACTGAAATCTAAAGGTAATCTTGTTTTGTTATTATAAAGAGGAATAATGCTTTGCCTTTTAAGAAGTACATACTAGTTTTACTCAAAAAATCTACAAGGCAGCTTTTTGTAACTAAGAAACTTTTCTATTCTTCATATGGAAAACTATTTTGACTTTTAACAAAACAGGAAGGACAACAAAACCAGATGTGTTTTTAACCAGGCTGAAACAGCTGAATACATGGGTCACTTATGAAACACACATAAAGTGCAATAAGCAATATTCTTTACTTGAAATTTTCACTTAGGATAATTTTAATTATAAAATCATTAGAAGTATTTTAATCATGGAGAAGGGGGTTTCTTCTTTAAATAATTAACAATAATAAATTCAAATAAACAAAACCTCACAATATATTCAACTCAAAGTAAATGCTGTTCCTGAGTGTATGCCCCACCTCAGAGGGGTGGTAGCCAAGGAAGGAAAGAAATTTTTTACATCAGTTGCTTAAACTGGATTCCCAGAGAAAATGTCATAGACACTCATCCATGCAAGAAAGCAGTTCAAGCCATGTGTACTTTGCTTTTTCTTCATTAACCCTTGCAAAGCTTCAGGAGTTAAAAAAAGGGGAAACTTGTAGGCAATTTTTTTAAAAAAACAGTGATTATTTACCCTTTCTTTTGGTTGACAGTTGTTTAATGTACTGCATCCAGTGGTACTTTCTGGTAGCAACTTTCTTGAAGGAAAATACAAGCTGGGTTGCTGAACATAAGAATACTCTAAAGACTTTCCAAAGATAACATCTGCTCTAAAAGGCTCAGTGATAACACAACATTTAAAGAATCAACACATAATTTCTCAGAACAGTTTTACTGTTTTTCCAAATCAATATATAAAATATATTTGTGAAACTGTCTGTCAAGTTTCATGAACCACAGCAAAGTGAATTTATCCTGAACTGGCAGAATGTGCTTTATTTATAGCAAAGCATTTAAAGAGCGATAATTGATTTTCTCCCAGTGTTTCTGGCACATGTCAGAGAATTTTGAAGAGATTCTGGAAGACTGTATTAAAATTACAATGTGTCAATCATATCTAGCTTTTTATAAGTTATTATCATTAATTTGGGAATGGCAAACCTGGCCAAATTTTAAATCATTGTTTAAAAAACCCGAATAACCTACCAAAAAAAAAAAAAAAAGCTCCAAAAACTTGAGTAAGGCATGAAAGATATTATATATGGGGGATATTGCACAAAATCTTATTGAAATTTAAAGTATTTATTTCTGCTAGTCTCACACAGGTAACTGACATTTTGAACTGTCTTCCAAAAAAGAATTTTCTTAGAGACTGATTTTTTTTTAAGACTTGTTTACTGGACAAAACAATCCAGTTCTTTTAAAAGCTAAGTTATGCAGTAACTTTGAATAGAAAATCTCTATCTACTTTTTTAATTGTTAATGATATCTGAGTTTGCACTTATGGTACAGTCATACCACTTAAAATCCTTCCTCAGTATTTACTGTATCTGTAGCAGACTGAAGAGACATCCTCCATCAGTTTTACTTTTACCTTCTGCCTTAAATTCTGAGCCATATCACAAAAGAACTTTGTCACTGTGGACAGTTATATCTTACCAAAGGAATTAAATAGAAAAGACATGAGTGGAAGATTGTGACTTTTCTCAAAAATGCAATGCACCTGTTCTTTATTCATGCATATCTTTCAACAGAATATTGAATAGCCTACGCAGCAGTAGTAAACTCAGGAGAAGCAACAGCAGAAAAGATGAAGAACACAGATCTGGATACCTTTCATCAGCAACTCTACAAGACATTGGTATTGAAATATACTAGAGAAATTATATGATTCTAATAATCATCAACTAATATTACCATTACCCTTTCAAATAAGAGCAAGGTTTTTCATACCAGTAATTTGTTTGACAGCAATTTCTGAATAGTCAGAGTTCAAGAGTGAAGTTGCCAAAATTCCTGAATGTACTTTTACAGCCTGGGCATGTCATTTGAAATTTGTCCAAAGAAAATTTTAACAACATTTGTCAAGGAGATCTCAAAAAAGAGAGGTCATTGTCCTCTGAAGCATTTTGTTGTTGATGCTACTGAAAATCATTCCGCATGATCCAGAAGATTCTCTTGAGAATGGATTCTAACTATGTAACAACTGCAGTGAAGTCTGATGTGACAATGGCTGAAGAGAGGCCACGCAGAAAATCTGAGACAGAAGCCAACATACAGGCCACCAAGCAGTGTCCTGTGCTTCATGCAGCTAAGGAAATCCTATTTCAGGAGAAAAAAAGCTTATTTTTCAGAAAAAAAAAAACCACCCCATGCTTGTAACTTTTGAAGGAGATGGCAATGAACAAGAATAATTATTCGCAAAAGAAAGAAAACAAGTTAACAATGCAATTGTTTATAGCAATTACAACCCTACACCATGCAATGCTCAAATCTATGCTATTTTATATGGCGTTTATTTAATACAAAATATGGAATGATTTCCCACTTAACAGGGGCAATGCTTCAGATTAGAATTCGTAACATCTTAATAAAACCCAAAAAATAGTAAAATTTCTTCTTAAAATAAAAGGAACTTTTAAAAAACTGCACACATATCACTGCTCCCGAATCCACCTCTATACAGACCTTCACAGCAATCTTGCCACATCCTGAGGTCCAGTTTAGGAATATCGTCACAGCTACTATATCCATGTGGGAATTCAGCCACCTTAAAGACATCATGCTGTACCCTGGTTATGTTGTCGCCATTGTCACACAAAACTCTGGCAAGCGATGTCTGCTTGATCTGAGTGAGCTGAGCAGGCGTGAACACACCTGGGTTTTCATACCATAACCTGTAATCTCACAGAAAAGACAAGTTTGCCAGTGAAAAAAACAAGAAGCAGTTTTTCAAAGATATTTCAATACTGTGTTTAGAATGAAATTATCTCATGAATCCTGTTCTCAACTTTACATTGTATCAAAAGACTGATCCAAATGCAAAAATATAAGTTCCTGGTGTCACTTCAGCCCTAGCTGGTGTCATGCTGACGTTCTGAAAGGGCTGAAATCTTCAATAAATTCTTTGATTTCTCTTCTAGTCTCATTTCTACCTCTTGGGTATCTCTGGACACGTAAAATGGCAACAGACTACCAAATCTAGCATTCTTTTAAGGACAATACTTAAATTACCATAATTTCTTCCTGTAGGCAAATTTCCCATGGTTATGAAAACATTTTGATTGAATTGCTGAGATTAGAAAAATGGTTAGTCTATACCTAGTTTACTTTGATAAAAGGGAGATGATTTAACTAACTAATGAATTTTTTTTCTGTTAAACTCTTTTCATGACTATACCGATTCAGGGACTTTCTAATACATGCTCAGTTAATTCATTATTTTCAAGAAGGAAACACTATCATTTCAAATAGTTTGTTTTTAGATAGAGGGCTCAAAGCCTGTTATCAATAGCAAATATAAATAATACATTACTATGAAAAGCAAGCTTCACATGAAACAGAAAATTCCTTAAGTTACTGTCCAGAATTTGAAAACATTTTAGACCATTCTAACACATAAGAACTGCTCACTGGGACATTGTTTCTGTCTCCCAAAGTTGTACCAATATTGATACTTTCTTCCCACCTATTTAAAATAAAAACAAACCTCTTTAAACTTGATGAAAAATCAAAACCAGTCTTACAGTAAACTTAGAAGAATGGTCAACAAATTTCATTTTACCTATTTAGTGTATCATTCTCATAAAGTATTGGACAGTGGCCAATGAATTTCCAAGTACTAGGATCAGATTCTGAAATTTCCATCTTGACATGAAGTTAGGCTCCCTTCAAACATCACTCCTTTTTCATGCACAGACACATTTGCTTTGCATGGTGTTATCAGCTTTGATCCTCTGACTATTGAAAAGGCTTTTCAAAGAAGTGAGAGTTGCTTTCATTATGTCTAATAACATTTTACTATTTGCTGGCATGTTGCTTCCAAATATTTGTACTCCTTGGGCAGCAGAATCCCATTTCCTAAATATTCAATGTTTTCCTATAGTTTCTAAATGTTGTTTCAGAAAAAAAACCAGAAAAAAAACAAAACAGAAAAAAAAGTGCTTTTGCTGAAAAAATGCAAACAGATACAAACAAAAAGCAGTATAGATATCCTGTTGTGACACAAATAGGTACTTGTCACCAGCAACCTGGAGCTCACACTACAGATATTTCTTCTCCTTTTACTCTCTCTGCCTGCAGGCATGAGATTTCTATGCTTCACAGCTTAATTTTAAAACATATTTTATATAAAAAAGTTTCGGGTTTCTTTTAAAAAAGCATACAAAAAGGTTTTCTGTTAATGACTACAAAAATAAAAAAAACCTTTATAATATCCTAAGTAGCAATTTAGTAACATAATTCAAAAAATAACATTCAATAAAGCGAATCAAATCTAATTTCCTAATTCTTCCTCTGTTTTCCTTTCATTAGGATGGGATTAATAAGCCTAAGTCTTTGTACTCGCATGCCATGAAAAGAAGAGGATTCTAGGTCACAAATTATGCTAAAATGGGGGAAACGTTGACTTTCAGATGCTGAATGAGTGTGCTGAAAGTGTGCAAAGGAGATCTGGCTGCTGTGACAAGAGAAATGACTATTCTCTTATTTCAGGTACTCTAAAAACTGAAAATGAGAAATTGCTTACAATGTGCATGTAAAGTAATTTAAAACAAGTATAAAATTATGTTCTTTGGATTAACCTGTCTGCTTTTAGTACTTTTTTGGTGCTCAGACTGCTTGTATGCATAGGGGTTATATATACAGAGAGACACTATTCCATCCTATGCTTAAGTAACAACCACGATTTCTTTGCCAATAAAATAACTAAATAACAATAGGAGAAGTACCATGCACTTTTCAAAAAGGTAAATGACTTGAACATCTGACAAAAGGAACCTCAGCATTTATTGGCTGTTGTGCTTTTAGAGGTCAGTATGACATTCACTCTAAAAAGTAACAGAATTAATAAAGAATCATGGCTTCTAACAGTATTTTAGACCTGTACTCTTCATCTCTTAAATTATATTTTAAAATCATAAATGAACATAGAATGGAGTTTGTTTTAGAAACATGACATTGCAACTGTTATTAAGCATCCTTAATTTAAAATTAATTTTTGTTTCCATGGTATTTCAATGTACCTGTCTCCATCCCGAATACGCCTGAACTGTGTGCTTAACAGACACATCAAAGTTGGCCCCAGTCGGCTCCCTGGAACTAAGTCTTCCACCATTAGAGCAGGAAACAGGTCTATGTTCAGTGGGGAGCCATACAACCTATGAATTGAAAAACACAAACACTGAATAACAAATATTTTATATTTACAAAATAATCAGTACATAGTGAAGCTAAGAGCAAAAGATACAAATTGCTCCCAGGAAAAAATGAAGTGATAGCAATATATCTTTTGTGAATAACCTGTGGATGTATATGCACAAAATCCAGCAATGCAGGCTGTTCACACCATGTGGGTCTGCTTGTCTACCCTGCAATGTTTTTTCTACTAGTAGCTTTCTTCTGATTTCTTGAAATTGTTTATTTTTTATAGCTCCTCTTTTCTGTCCCTCTGTACACACCTTTTCTATTTCTATAGCTGAGACTCTGTCTTTGATTTTAAGCAGATAAGCTAGGGGTGGAAGGTAGAAGTAGACAATTTCAAACTGTGAAGCTCTAAAGAATAACTGATTGTTGGTAGTGAAGGAAGTCCACATGACAGTACAGTGAACGATACTGACATTTGTTTCACTGTACAGAATTAGTGGAACTGAACATCTAAATACTTGCATGAAGTTGGCATTTAATATGACCTTATACTGAAATAGCACTCATATTTAACACCATTAACAAAACCAGGCATTTCAAATTAATAATTTCATGAATACATACAGTATATATTAAATTCTTATTGTTAGCAGAGACGCAGAAGTAGAGAAATTATCTGCACATGGAAATTGTTAACATCTATTTTCTGGTACTGATGGAAGTTTCTTAAAATATCCCTGTAAGTCTTTCTTAACAAGTATCTTTTTCTAGATAAGACATTTAGCTACTCTTTTTGCATGCACATTTAGATAATTGACTTTTTCTTCACCTCAGGCTCACCTGCTAAGTTTCTCCCTGATTTCAGGATTCTTAATTTCATTTTTCAGATCTTCAAAAGTCTGAGCTGAAGAAAGATTACAGTAAACTCTAAAATCATGATAGGGAGGAATTCCATGATCTCTGCCTCTCTGAATATTCATAGCTGCCAGATCTAAAGCCACAGTACGTGCCATGGAGAAGAGTCTTTCTGTTAATTCTGTATTGAGTAATTGTGACGGGACACGCATCTTACCAGCAACACCAAAAAATCCCCTTAGAAGCGGATCAATGCCTCCTTCATTTACAATCCGAAATGGAGAGAAGAATGCCTTATGAAGAGGTAGATGGCCTTGTGGAATAGGTTCAAAGTTTTCGTCCAGTCGATACAGAAAAGGATTAATGAGTGTGTGACCAAACCTAAAAGCGGCAGTTGCAAACTCATTAGTTATGCCAGAATTAACACTGGGATCATAACCCTTATATTCTCCAAGCATCTTCATGCCTACCTCTCCAAAGATCTTAGGGAGCCAGTGGCTAAATGTTATGTGTTGCATTTCTGCACCAACAATTTTGCGTGTTTCATGATATATTGTGTCCCCGTCCCAGTGTGGATTGAGTTTCAGTAGCTCTGTGGCAATTCTGTTGTGTTCTCTAAACCACAACGTATGGATGCTGGTAAGACCCAACTGTTCATTAGAGCGCTGATCACCAGCTAAAAAGCAGGGTATTGGGCTCTCATTTTCATCTCTCATACATTCTGTTGGTGGGCCAGTGGCAAATGGAAGAAGAGGCTTGCCAGATCTCTGTACAATGCCCTGCCTCAGAAGACCCCTTTGACTCGCCAAGTCTCTGATTTCTAGTGCTTCATGATCCGAACTGCCGTACACATTGGATGCATCAATGTATGAAGTCAACTGGTTGATCTGTTCTCGTGGGTACACAGAATTCATCAGGAGAGATGTCATGCCGCTTCCACAAACCGGACTGGAGCGTACAAAAAACATGCAGCGTGCACCATTTCGAACCCTGGGATCATTTGGTGGTATCATGATTGAAAAGCATGGAGGATCATTTGTACAAACAGAACTGCAGTGCTGACCATCTGAAAACCTGGCCTCACTTAGCGCGGCCACGGTGAGGTCAAGGTCATGGTCAAGAAACTGACCCCACTGCATGAGCATGTGAGTGTACTGGTCGTCAGGAGTTACAGTTTCCGTACCAATCAGAGTCGTTGAAACCAAGCGAGGCATTGGGAGCGTGTAGCCATTAGAGAGTCTTCTGGGTTCAATTCCCCGAGGCAAATTAAATCCATTTTCGTAGACTGACTTTAACAGACGTTCAAAAGCTGTCAGAGAAGCACCCCACATGGGATGCTGGAGGTTGTTGCATGTTCCATCGTGTGTCCTGTACTTCTGGTGGAAGCACATATCTGAGCAGTTGTTCACTCGTCGATGGGCTGTACAGCCGGAGAGATTGGCTATCAGATTCAAGTACTGTGGGGATACAAGGTCATTATAGTGATAACCTGAAACCAGGAAAGAGAGAAAGGGAAAAATCAGAGAATTCTTAGACTCATGGTCCCCCCACAGATCATGAACGTATTCGAAATGTTATTTTATTTTTTATTGTATTTTACATTTCCCACCAGATTAAACATCCCTATTTTTAGAAATGAACAGTAATAATCATATTTGTTTATTTGAGTATTAGGTCATTTGAACAACTTGGCAACCACTAGGTCAAGAGGCAACCTTCTAAAATGCCAATTCAAGTGCAACTTTTACAAAATGATCACAAAAGGAGCTTATTATTTATTTGATAACTTAGGAAAGCAGAGATAATTACTGAAATAAAAGGCTCATATTGAGACAAATAGAACATTTTCCTCATGTTAGTAAAAGCATTTAAAAAAAATGTCAGTAACACTTACATGGACTTCAAGACTTTAGCTTCTGAGACTCAGTAATGCGCTGAACATTACTATTTTGTTTTGCTTTATTACAGTAAAAGTTGCAGAATTTTAAGAAAAAAAAAGACAATTTAAAAAAAATAACCACCAGCAATAGAGCCAAATGTGGAATGATCTCTAGGACAAATGTTGTGGAATAACTCATATTCACATTACCCTGGAAGAGATCCTATAGAAAAGTAGTGTTTGGCACAGGTTTCCTCTGCAATCCACACCATTCACGTCTGGGACTAAAACACACTTATCATTTTACTGCATTTTTTTCTCAGTTCATAGAAAAATTACATAGACAAAATATATACTGTAATACATTAGAATTATGTTTTTAGAACTTCAGACTAAGGTTATGTGTTGCATGATCTCTGCTGTGGCATGATGGCATGTGGAAGGACTGAAGACCATAAAACCTCCCAATATAGTATTGGGTGACTGCAAATAGCAGAAGAGTCAGGCTGTGGCTTGCCCTTGCTACTAGGAATCATTGTAAAAGTGATTTTTACTTAGTAACATTTTGATTTCATTTCAGAGGGAAAAACATAATTAATTCTTGCTACATCTACATTATCAACTTGCGTAGACCAACACAAGAAATGTGTCAGTAACGTGAAATTTTTGCTTCTGAGTAAGACATGCCTACTGTATCCATAAGTAAGTTTCCTTCAGAAAATCTTTACTTTTTACTCCTGGACTGAATGTGGACCTGATTTTTCATTTATGTTGGAAAGAATTCACATTGTTCAAGACCATATCACAAATCACACCAAAGCACAGTAAGTGGGCACAACTTCAAATGGGAGCTGCTGATCCAAAGCAAAAGGCACACCATGAGTGACGGACGTACATAGAGTGTGGATGAACGAGGTTCCAGGATCCAGGAGAGAGTCCAGGAGGTGGAGTATTTGGCAGTGTAGGTGTACCTTTAGCTAGCTAGAAACCATCATCCACCACCATGGATCTTGAGCTGGAAAGTTTGCCGACAGGAATAAAACCAAACAAGCAGTATAAAGGCAAAAGGAAAAAGGGAAATGAGCAAGTGTAGAGTTGTACTGTGCTCCCACAGGCTTGAGGGGTTCCCAGGATGATGGGGAGCTCTCAAGAATATGAACTGAACGCAGTTTTGCAAGAGGTCAGTACTGGTTAATTGCACACAGTTGGGAAATGTTACTTTTAGTCCTGAGCTCAGTCCCAGTGTACCTGCAAAGACAGCGGTCTTCATCTAAATTCAACACATGAATGTGTGCCAAAACTGGCTTTCTGCCAAATTCCACAATGCAGGGCAATTGCAAACAAACCACCTAAAGCCCAGCCGGGGAAGCTGTTTTCTCAGCCTCAGGCTATGAGTATTCCACATGGTTTACAAGTCAAAGCAAAGACATCAGAGATTTAGTGCTTGCATTAGGCAAAGCTAACATGCTCATGTAGACCTACAGAGATTATCTTATAGAATACTTCATACTAGGAAAAAGAAAAACAAACAACAGAGCAAAACCTGTAAATGCCACTGAGTAATGCAGCAAAATACACTCTTTGAGGATATTATTGATAGCATTTTAAAATATCCTGGCTACCAGGGCAGTTTAATTCTAGAACTACACCCAGAAAACTTATCTTCTTTATAATAACACTCCTGTTTAAATGATCTTCATTCATTATGGAGTTCTTTCCTTGTGATCATTATTCATTCAAATAAACATTTGTGGTTATACTGTTTGCCACCCCCATTTCTGAAGTCAAGTTGTGAACAAAACTCAACTGTGAATCTTTTGGGTGGAATAATTTAAAATAAAAGGCTCAGGTTCTCTCTTTATTAGTTCAAGTGTGATGTAATATTATGGATTAGATTTTGGCTTTCTGATGCCAGTTGCTAATCCTTACTTACCCCTCACATTGTAGGCACTAACTTTGCCTCTGCTCTCTACATGGATGGGCATTTCCAGTGCTTAGAAGCTGGCTAGCTCCATTCACATATTACCTTTTTTTTTTCCAAAGTGCAAGGAAGATGCTTCTTAGAGTCATAGAAATATGATTATAAGGGACCTCTTATCCAGACTAAGCTCCTGCTTGAAGCAGAACTGTTTCCAGCTCTAGATCAGCTCAGCTGTATACATGTTCCAGTGGGCTTGAAAACCTTCAAAGTCTGAGACTACTCCACCTTTCTGGATTAGTTGTTCCAGTGCTGCACTGGCCTTCTGGTGAGAAACTGTTTCCTAACATCTAATCTGAACCTCCAAAGCAGCAACTGGGGGCCATTCCCCTTGTTATACAGTCTGGCATTGCAGAGGAGAATTTGGCTCCAGAGTCTTTCCTTGGGATATTCAAAGGTTTTACAACAAAAAAGAAAACCTCTCTGACTGGGAAATTGTCACATTTCTCAACTGTTCCCAATGCAAAAGTGTTAAATAACACCTTCCATTTGGCTCTGCATCTCGAAATAAAATGAAATAAGGACAAAAATTACTATTAAAAATCTGAGTAGTGGGCAATTTAAATGGAAACAGATTGATTTTACTATTCAGGTTTCCCTAAAAGCTAGGTTTCTTTGGGTTCTGCAGGTATGAAAAGCAAGGTCTGGTTGAAAACAGAATTTCCAGTATCACAGAAAGTTGGCTGATTTTGTGTTCATTAACTAGTATCCATAGGCTTTAATGCCAATTTTTGGTAAACTTAGGTGTTTCACTATTAGGAATCCTAGCGAAAAGTAGTCAACCAGTTCTCACATTTTATATATTACTAGTATTATATATTCATAGCATATATATTCAATATTCTTTCATATGCATCTAATCAGAGAACCAAAGCAAACTGGGTTGCTTATAAAACAACAGCCTTCAAAGAATTTTGAATAAATTTTTGTGGTAAACAATTCATCACAAATTATCTGCTCAGCTCTAATAATGAGTAACAAGCTTCTTTTACAAGCAAATGTGACAGTACTCCACAAAGTTTGCGGCCTTTGGTCTTATAAATACTTGCTAGTTCATGGTCAGAGTTAATGTTTTTGGAAGTTACAATAAATACTCAATTATAAACATCAAAAAGAATAAAATGAGTAAAAGTATTTCCTCTAGATTGTCAATGTAGTTTTTGGCTATGTCTCAAGTCTCAAAAGCTCTCCTAAAACGCTATCATTATTTCCAAATGCTCCAGTCCTGTGTTTCAAGCCTATCCACACACATATCTACAGACATTAGCAGAATGTGCTCCAGCTGGACTCCATGAGTTTGATTGGAATCCAATACCTAAAAGGCAGAAATTAAACCTCACTTTTCTTTTTGCTAGTTATAAAAAGCAACGAGAACTGCATTTCTCATTACATTAGGTCAGTGTTAAACAAAGCAATTAGCTTAGCTTGACGCACATTTATAAAGTAGCAAATAATTCTTTGAGTACTACTGTGGTACATGCAGAACCTTAGTTTGTAAGGTATACAAATCCTTCTTGTTATGTCATCTTTTCTCCTTGCCAAGGCACGCTGATATTAAATGGTTTTTCTTAAAGAAACAGGAACAAAACACTGCTTATTTTTAACACACAACGTAGAGGTCTATTCTACTATGAGACAATGCTTCTACTAAATTTACACACAGGGAATTAACAAACAAGATACATTATGCACTCCCATTATATTAATTTTGACCAGCAGAAGAATCTGAATCTGAACTTTTTCCTAATATGTCAACGTGGAAAAAAAGTAAAAACACTCCAGTTGGAGAGCTCAGAGTTACATAGTGAACAATGTGCAAACCACGGTCTGAATTCAGTAAAGTTTCGCAAAGTCAAATACTTCACCAATTTCAATGTAACGGTTCCGCAATTGGGACCAAACTTCAGAAAATTAATGTCTCTTGAAGTATAATGACTTAAAAAGGCAAATACATGTCAAAACAGAAAAATAAGGAAAGAGTACTAACTTGTTCCATTCAGGTCAACCATTAGACCATCTTGTACATGATCTTGAATAAGCTGTAATGTCCTTTCAAATATTTCCCCAGCTCTTGCTTGCTCAACAGTGTATGGGTCCCTTGGGTATCGAAATAAGGCTAGCAAATCATTTGGAGAACGAGGACGACTGATAGATAATTTGGAAAAAAACAGTAAGTGTACACAGGAGTTACAAAAGAACAATACTACATAAATCATGTAACGTTCAGCAACGTGATTAGTACATACCTTGGTTACTCATCTCAAAATGGGAGGCAAACCAAGAAGAAAAAAATTAAATAAAATAATAAAAATTTAAATATTTAGAAGTAATTCAATATTTAGTAGCATTTTGATATACATTATCTCAGCAGAAAAACTGCTGCAGTGAATAGAGATCTCAGCAGGAGTGTATAAACAACAGGAACCCTTACATGTTAAACTGTCAGTATTCTTAGAACCAGCCAGATACTAATAATGTCTTTTAAACAATAAAATGCTTTCTTGTCTAATAAATCTCCCATTATTTCTAGTACATACAGAATTAATTTTGACTTCTCAGTACAAAAAAAACCAAAAAGGAGATACCTGTCAAACAGATGTGTACGTGTTGAATTTATTGCTCTGTCAACAGTTGCAATTGCTTCCACAATTGATGTTTGCACAAAAGGATCTCCATTTCGGCTGACATTAGGAACTAGAGAAAAAGGAATTCACGTTATTGTGAAAATGGCCACACGCAAAGAGATACTTCTATAAAACAGAGTCTAGACACGACATCATTTCAGTTCTACTAAGAAAACCTTTTTTCTTTAAGCATTAGTTCATCCAAATATAAAATTCATAACCATTTTGAATTATATCAAAGCATAATAAAGTAGAACAAAATTAATTTAAAACAGAAGTTAACGTAAGTTTAAAAGTCATCTAGATTACAGCTCAAAACCAAAATAAAGACAAATGCATACAGAGTTTAGCTGTCCATTAATTAGACCTACAGTTTCAAGTGCAGATGATCGAAGAAAAATTTATTATTTTTATTATTATTATTATTATTATTATTATTATTATTAAGGAGTTTTTTTCTGGTGTGTGCATTATCATGTTTCAGGTGATGGTATCAAGAGCCTGACCTATATACACTGAAATCAATGCAGATTTCCCCTTTGATTTAAACTAGTACTGAATTAGTATTGAATTCAATGTAAGAATTTAAAGGGCTCACAGGAATGTGCTACAAGTGGTACATAATGAACATAATTTGCATAATTGAATAAACATAAATTAACATTGTTCTTCTCCTGATCTTTGTGCAATAAGCAACACAGATTAAAGGGCAGTAAATATTTTTTTTATTTTTGATCACTACTTTCTTTCCTACTTTAAAATTATCTTTTTAATACTAGGTTAAAAATCACATGCTTAAATGCTATTTAACAACTGTACATAACACTGGAAACTCAGTAATACATAGGCCTTTTTATGCAGTGCTTACTTGCAGCTGGATGTTTGTACAACATATCTAGGACTAATGACCTTCCTTTCAGTCTAAACTAAGAACTACCAGATCCAGGGGCAACAGCTAACAATTTCCAGAGTGTGTTTAGATTGGAGAAGTCACACAGGAAGAAGGGTAAAGTAGGGAAAAAGTCCAAAGCAAATATACTGGAATAAAATCAGCAGATGTACAAAATCGTCTGACATAAGAACTGTTGTTTACAAGCTTTTCATGACTACTTTTTTCTTTTCTAGGCAACTTTTCATTATTCCTTCCTAAGTGGCAGCTTAAATTGTGTCTATGTGAGTTTCACAGTCTAGACTCACTTAATCAAACTTAACCATCTATACCATCAAATCAAAGAGTCCCTGGAACTTTATAGTTGTAGATGGAGCCATTTTCTGTGCCCTGAGGCCAGTCTCAGGCTTTCGGCAATATATTCCTAGCATCCAAAATGAGCTGACCCTTTCCACAGTGCCTAAGGGCAACAGACCCTGATCTGTCCTAATTACCAACTGTCCGTTCTCGACAGCTTCATTTTCAATAGCAACCATACAGAAACACTATCATACAAGCTATTTACTTTAGGAAGAAATGTCATTCACAGGTTTAAATTTTACACTGTAGTTGTTTCAGAATGTCTGTGTGCCTTGAACAACCTAAACAGTGAAAAACTGCAGACTGTAAAAATCCAGTGGCTGGTCACCTTCCTTAGTGCTGTCTACATTAGATGTAAAGTTGGTGTTTGCTTCCAGGGCTACCTTTCTGATTAATAGTATACGTGGGCTGAATTATAAACCTTGGTCAGATGTTTACTGTACTTGATTTTTGTTAAGACTATTTATTGCTAGCAGTTCTTTTTTTAGACTGATAAATATTAGAAGTTAAAGCTCCTTGTAAGAGTCTCCCACAATACTTTATTTTTTAATTTGAGCAGGGAGGGGGAATGACTTTTACGAAACAGTGGAAAAGAACAGAAGAAAACAGCAAAAGAAATGCATCTTTAAAATACTGTCCAACACAGCCAGCAAAACCTATCCCCAGTTTCTATACACTTGCCTTTATTCTGTCTCAGTCTTAGGAAAGTATTTTGGTTTAGAAACATTCATAAAACATTGTCCTGTTTAAAAGAAATATTGATATGCAAGTTTTTAGGCATTTCTGGCTATGCCATTATTAATACTATCCACATAGCAATTAACTAATACTTATAATCAGTCCACTTGTCTTCCTTGTTCCTTCAGCTTCATTTTTCAAAGCAGCCATAGAGAAGCAGTATCTGATATTCCACTAGTTTTAAGGAGAACCTTCATTTACCGTTTCAGATGGAATGCAGATTAATTAAGGGTAGTTTCACTAATTTTATTTACACTACAGGTTAGAAGAAATTAACTACATTACAATTAATCATTGCAAATCAGCAAGTAAGTAGTTTTGTAGTTTGCTGATTTCAGCAGATGAGAATGATCAATTCACACCTGTACTAAATAAATGAAATTCATTTGCACTGGGGTTTTATTTCAGATCATGGTTTCATTTTTCAGAGCTTTTTCAGAGTGACTTGAGAACTAGCTAATCTTTTCTAAACAAAAACAGTTTTTTGTTACGCATCTTGAGAGAAGCCAGATAAACTGATTTTCATGGACTTTCATTCCTTAGCTGACTTCATATACATATGGAAACTTATTACTGAATGATTCCTAGCCCTACAATTTTTGTCTGCTGAATCATCTTTACAGATTAAAGAAATATTCTTCATAGAAGAAAGTACAGATTAATAGTCTACTAATAGCAACTTAAGACAGGCAACATCATAGTTTTATTGATACCATGTGATTGATACCACAGCAAACAATACATTAGAAAAATCACTGATACATCTTTTATTAATTTAGTAAACAAAACACAGAACATCCCAAATAACACTGGGAAACAATATTCAATACATTGAAGAAATCTTCACACCAATCTTCAATATACCAAAGAAATCACTGTTCTATAATAATTTTGCAAAGATATAAAAATATTGTCGTATACTCTCTACCAAGAGACAGAAATCATATGGTTTTCTTTTATTTTCCATCAAAATTAAACTGAAAAATCATCAGTTTTAGTCAGTAAGTCAGAAAAGCAGTATGGTCAATCTTTGTAATAAAATTATTTTCTTAGCCTCTTTTGCTGCTTTATTACCATTTATTACATGATTGATAACTATTATTTGCCATTGTTACTTTCAAATAATTAGAACAAGATCAAATATTCTCCTCTTCTTTCTCGTTTTCCCTTTTAGCTTCTAAAAAGTGAAGAAGTCTGTATGACTTTCCTGAACTGTTTCACAATGGCTGCAGCCTAATTTTCAACCAAGTGCTGTAAGTGTCCCTTTGAAGATGCCAGAAGACTTTTTGTCAAGTTATCCCTAAAAACCAGAATGGGTATTTGACTAGCAAATTCTAATAGCTGTAAATAGTATCTCAAGAAGAAAGCTGAAAGATTAACTTGAGTCCAAAGCATAATTTGTTTTGGAGCTTAACTCCTAGATGTTCGTAATATGACATTTCCGTCTTACTCTTATCTATAAGATTAATAATGGGAAAAAAGAAAGAATCATGAGAGAAAAGTAAAAATATGAAGAAAATTACTAATTTAGTATTCTGACAACTTCTTTTCATCTTCCACAGTGGGCAATTAGAACCAAACTAATAATCTAACTCATATGTCTCAGTCACATTTCTTACCATTTACACTAAGCACCATACTAACAGAGGAGTATCCTATGGTATTCCGGGCAACACATTCATAGCGACCTTCATCAGCTGTTCCAACATCACGAATGGTCAGAAATCCCTCTGGACTAACGTGAAATTTTCCACTCTCAGTTACCTGTACACCATCCTGCAGGAAAGCCCAAAGTTTAGTTATTTAAAACACGCTTGTTTTCATACATTAATTTTTGTCACCTTTTTCTCTTTTGTTTTTATTTATTATTTTATATTTCTACTTTGCATGCTAAGTTCATAGTCAGATGGATTTAGATAAACTTATACAGAAAAATCACATGTACTTCTAAATTGTGCAATGTATTCCTTTACTTCTAAATGTACTCATAATTACAAATCAAAGTATTTTAATAAGCTTTCACCACATAAAATCTATGACCCAAAAATATGACAGCACCTCTTGAGAACATATATATTTTATTTTTCTTAAAATTAACCAACTGAAATAGATTTGAAGAGCTTTATGTGGATCAGTTCTTCATGTGCTATGCATTTAGAACATATTTAAGGTTTATTAAAGCACATTTCTATTACTCACTAATTGAAGAGAAGAATATGAGCAGAAAAACTGAATATCAATATTAGCAACTCATTAATTCATTCATTAACTCTGCTAATACTCCACAGCTTGATATACTAATTATTATCAATGGAAATGAAAGCCACAAAGAGGTTACCAAAGAATTACCAAAGCCTGTCCTGGCTGGTCTCAACCTAACAGTGTCAAATGGCTCCAATACAGCATTTCTCATTGTTTTATATCTGTAATATCACTGAAAGTGTGAATATTAGTAGGATATTCACACAGAACTGTCACCCAATACACAGACCTTTCAAGTCATACATTATGGATTTTAGCTGGTCTGTATAATAGTTTGCATAACTACATATGTATATGTATTGAATACTTACCGATTGAATTTCAGGTAATGTTTTCAGACACCAGAGGAAGCAATAACTTGACAATGTGCATTTTAAACAGTTAATTATGAAGAGATGGAAAGGCCACTGCCTTTCTGTAATAACTGAATATGTAGTACCTTATTCCATGTAATGACTGGCTCTGGCTCTCCTTGAGCACTGCATGGGATCTGCACATTTGTGCCAACCTCCACTGTCATGTCACTGGGAACACTGGCAAATACAGGAGTCACTAAAAAAACCAAATGATACATTGATAAAGTATGAAATACAACTTGTGCAAAAGACGATCAAAAAATAGGTCAGCACTCTTACTTTTATCAGTTACTGAACACTACTGCATCTATGCCATAATTCTATCTGCACACTTTTAGTGGCAAAGTTATACTTTGTTTTAGAGACTAAATTCCTCTCTGCTGGAGAAACTAGCTTCCCATGGTGTAGATGGGTGTATTCTTTGCTGGGCAAAAAACTGCCTGGATGGCCAGGCCCAGAGATGGTAGTGAATGGTGTTACATCCACTCGGTGGCCGGTCACAAGTGGTGTTCCCCAGGGCTTGGCACTGGGGCCAGCCCTGTTCAACATTTTCATCAATAACCTGGATGAGGGGATCAAGTGCACCCTGAGCAAGTTCACAGACAACATCAAGCTGGGGGGCAGTGTTGATCTGCTGGTGAGTAAAAAGGCTCTGCAGAGGGATCTGGACAGGCTGAATAGATGGACCAAGGCCAATTGCATGAGGTACAACAAGGCCAAGGGCCAAGTGCTCTCCTTGGATCACAATGCTGCAGGCAGGGGGCTGAGTGCCTCGAAAGCTGCCTGGTGGAAAAGAACCTGGGGGTGCTGGTTCACAGCAGCTGAACATGAGCCAGAGTGCACCCAGGTGGCCAAGAAGGCCAATGGCATCCCGACCTGGATCAGCAATAGTGTGGCCAGCAGGATATGGACAGTGATTGTCCCCCTGTACTCAGTACTGGTGAGGCCACACCTTGAGTGCTGTGTTCAGTTCTGGGCTCATAACTAGAAGAAAGACATTGAGGTGCTGGTGGAGCATGTCCAAAGAAGGGCTGGTAACCAGTGACACAACAAGAGGAAATGCCCTTAAGTTGTGCCAGAGGCAGTTTAGGTTAGATATGAGGAAAAATCTTTGCATGGAAAGGGTTGTCAAGCACTGGAACAGACTGCCCAGGGAAGTGGTAGAGTCATCATCCCTGGAAGTGTTCAAAAAATGTGTAGATATGGTACTTAAGGACATCGTTTAACAGTGAACATGGTGGTAGTGCTACATTGACAGTAGGACTTCATGATCTTAAAGGTCCTTAACAATTCTCTGACCTTATTCCTGATGTCTGCTTCAGGGTGATTTTAAAGTACTCTTAACTTCTAACGTAATAGGCTCGTAGTTGTCAAAATCACTTAAGTTCCATGAATTTAGAGCTCTGAAAAAGATTACCATTTAGAGCTAAATCTATACAAAGTCATCAGAATGAATAGTGCATTAACTTCCGTAATCTTTTTTTTTAAGTTTTAATTTTTCAAGTAGCAACAACTGCAGTTTCTCAGATGATAAAAGCAACTCATTCAACTGAGTCTCTCAGCCTGACTTGCTGAGCCACTGAGTCTTGACAGAGCTTTCACCTCCATGACAACTATGAGCCTCAGGACTTAAAACATCAAAATATCACCTTCAATTCTAAGGACACTGTTACCTAAATCCAATGTGAATGAAATTAATGTTTTTTTAAATTCTGATTTTCTTCAAATCCAGATTGATGCCTGGCATTCCGATATCATCATGAGAAGCATATACAACATTATGAAGACATTAAGAATTCTATTTCTGCTGTAACATATCAGTATTTAGGGGGAAGTGGAAAAGAGTGGAGGGCTGTGCTTCTACAGAGAAGTATTTAGCTCCACTGCAGACATTTATACTACCAATCAAATCTGCCCCTCCTGTTAAACTGTACACCAGTGGCTATCAAAGACCAGAAACCGTTTTAAACAAGGCATCCAGGGGCAGGTGACCAGCACTGGGAGGTAAGAGAGTCTGTTTCTGTGGATGTGAGTTCTGTCAGGCCAGCAAACAGATCTGGACCATTAATCTGTATTCATTAACACTGATTTAACCACAGTGACCAATGACTACACATTCCACAGATGAACAGTCCTTTTGTTAAAGCCCAGAAGAAAAAAATTTCTCTTCTTACACAATTGAAAACAGCATTGCAAATAGTCTGTGGCTGCATATCTGGCCTTCAGTCTTGTATTTACTATGTTCTGGTGACTGAGTTTTGCAAGCTGAGTTGCACAAAAATTGTTTTATTAAATTTTATTCAAGTCCAGTGAAGCTTATTACAGCTGGAAAGCTATAAAACTTTTTAAACTGATTTTGTTTTATATCATTTTAATCAACATTTTATATAGGTAAAAAAACCACCTCAACTTTGGTAGAGCCATCTCCTAATATTACTCTCAACTAAGAAAAATCAATAGAATTTTTTTCTGACAAACTTCAAAGCTCATTTGAACCCCTTTCACTAAAATACAGTTTAAAATTAGGTCATTAAAAATAAATGCTTGGAATTACATGTTTTGTCTCCTTGAATTCAGTTAAATATGAAAGTACTTAAATAAATTATGAATGTTAATATGATTCTAATTTTTCCTAGAAGTCGCTTACTTAGCATTTACTTGAAGAAAAGCATAAAAAATGGAGTTTGGAGTTGGTTTTTTAGGACTTTTTTGTGTCAGTTTATTTTCTTTGTGAAGTTCATTCTGCTTCTGTAAAATAAAGTGCTTTGTTTCTGGACATAAAACATTATGTTAATAACACTATTTAACTAACAGCATAGAGCCTTATTGGAAACTAGACTTTTCACAAAATAAAACATTTTCCCAAGCGTAGGAATACTGTCATCCTTAAAGCAAACCTCCACTTCTTAAAAAAAATGTAAAACAGATAAACCCCTTTTCCAGAAGACAGACTATATTAAAAGAATGATATCCTGTACAAACACTGGTAAGAATCCAGACAAACATATTTATTGAAAACCACCTGGATTCTAAAAAGAGATAGAAACAATCACACGTGGTACTCTGAATATTAATGTAAGCTTAAATATTTGTTTCTTTTATTTTTTTCCTTCCCGGCAGCTATACATGGAGAACATACCTCTAGGCTGTACAGTCAGGTACACGACAATTCTCTGAGATCCAATAATGTTGACAGCTTGGCATTCATACTGTCCTTGGTCATGCAGAGCAACCCTGGAAATCCTCAGGGTTCCAGAGGATAGAACTAAGTGTCTTCTGTCAACAGACAACTGGCCTCCTGAAACACACAACAACATCATTTGCTGTTTAGAGCAACAAAGTCCCTTTGTGTCAGACAAAAGGAAACCCAGAAGGTTTAAAATTTGATAAAACACTGGAAAATTTAAAGTTAAAAAAAAAAAGAAAGTTTGAAACCTTTACTTCTAAGAAGATAAACATGAAAAGCAAATGAATTATACATATGCACACAATCATAATCCTGATCACTTCTCTGTGGCAGAAATAAATATTTTCATTTAAGGAGCATGATAAAGCACCCAAATGAGAATGCATAAAAACACCAACATGTGTTACTGTTCATTCCATATTATTGCCATGTGTTTAAGACACAATTAATCTCATCTGCCAAAGCCTAGGAATCCACAGAAAAATACACATGGCCCTGAAAAAAAAGGAACATAAGAAAGATGAATGCACATCAGTGTCTATACCCTATCCTCCCTTTCTGGACATTTCATTTGATTGGAACAGTCTAAGTAGAGGGGGAAACAGGGACATTATCAGCATCAAAATGATCAACAGCTTGTTAACGATCTGGTTTATCTATCATTATTTAGATTTTCCAAAGGGCTGTTTTGCCTGCTAGAGCTATTTTATTTGAATCAACTGGAATTTCGGCTTATCTATAAAATATCCCCTACAATATTTCTTTTTGCTGGATTTGGCGTAATGCCTTTAGAGCTGTAACTTGATAAAACAGCAGTGTGCACCCCATTGTTTCTGTCAATGTGCATTAAGTTACAGAGGTGCTGGTGTACCAGCACTGATGCCAGTTACAGGCTGGACTGTTCTGGTTTCTGAATAGAGGACATCCCACCTAATTTCAGACTTCCAGTTAATGACAGACATCTCCATTTCTTCTTCAGAACAACAGCAGTGATACATATTGCCACATGTAATCTGCCTCATATTTCTTAAACATTTATTATTAGGAATCTATTATGGACACATATATTTTAGTGAGTCTTTTTAACTTAATAATGAAAAATGCTTGGGCAGCCAGATTCTGTGGGACACCTTGCCTTTCCCAGCTAAAGGAGAGAGATGAACTCTGTTTCCTTCAGAGACTGAAGCATCTAAACAAGTACATGCAGTTCCTTTCAGCAAAGGAGTGATTCCAATATGACTGCTAAAAGTAGTTTAAAAGTAAGACTGGAACACACTTACCTCCTTTAGTCCAAGCAATAACAGGCTGAGGATAACCTTGTGCTTCACAAGGGAAGTCAACAGTTTGTCCCTCAATCACTGTTTTGTCTTGTGGTGTGACAGTAAAGTGAGGTAGAGCTATAGAAGAGAAAATAGAGCAGTTAAAAGAAAAAAACAGCTGAAAAATGCATTACTAAATGACATACTATTTCCTGCGTAGGTTGAAATAGTTAATATTGGTGGGAAGAGAGATGTTAATGGAACTCTTTCATATTGTGACTCCTAGAGAGAAGAGAGTTAGGGCAGGCACTTGTGCAAAAGGAACATGTCCCTCACAACCTGGCCCTGAGTTAAGCGAAGGCGTGTAGGATCTATTGTCACAGATCCAAAATAAGAGGTACAGTAAGACTTGTAGATTCAAACACAGAGTGTTCCCTGGATTAAAAATGCCTTCTCTTTCTCTCAAAACTTCCCAGCTAAACTGTGAAGAAAATATAATGTAATCAAAACCTTCCTGAGCTGCTTGTTTTCTTCCATGAAAGCAGTGAGTGGAGTGTGGGCCAGATTCTGCAGCAACACTGTGCACTAGCAGTGTGAGAAGTGATTTGTTCAGAAGTGATTGTTCAACACAATCATCCATTGGTTAATAATAACTGTATAAACCACAGACAAGTTGCTTTGTATAGCTTTAGAAATCCCTAACAAGGCATTTGCAATCTTAACTGTTTGCCAACTAAAGATTTTAATATGAGACCAGAAGCAAACTAAAATTTAAAGGTTACTCAAGGTAACCTTCCAAAGGTTATTTTGGAAATAAAAGTTCCATCATGAAAATGCTTGCAAAAAATATTATCTATATATACAACAGACTTTTGATAGATGTTCTCAAATACTTTATAATCACACTATTGACATATAATATCAAAATTATTGCAATCACAAGTGAGAGTACTTTCAATTTTGCTTTGCAGAAAAGCTCTGCTAATGCCCAGGCAATTAAAAGTAAAAACTCTTATGTTTTTATCTTGGCTCTGTAAACTCAGAAGAAAAGACAAACCCACACAATTTCAAGTAATATGTTGCTCCTAGTTAAACATTATTTACCTTGGACTATGATGTATGCAGTTGCATGGATGTTATCTATGCTGTTAGTCGCAAAACAGGTGTACTCGCCACTGTCCTCCTGCTTTACATTTTGTATATAAAGTCCTCCTGATGGGGTTATTGTGATGCGAGGGTCGTTTGGCAGAGGGGTTCTGTCGCCTTTGGTCCAGGTAATTCGTGGCTGAGGGTGGCCAGTTGCACTGCACTCCAAGGTGACACTCTCTCCAACCAGCACTTCGGTATTTTGTGGGTGAATCACAAAACTTGGCCGGGCTGTGAGAAAACAGCAATGCCTAAATGCAGCTTTTAGCTTGCGTGTCTCTAATTTAGACCAATACAGTCTATAACTGGGGACACCTATGGGGGGTTCTAATAGCTGTGTTCCAGCATACTTCTAATCTTGGTGCAAACTCTGCCTTGCTTTAAGTCTAATCTAACTGCAGACATCAATAGATAAAACCAAAAGCTCATAATTGCACTGATATTTTTTCTAAACTCCCATTAAAACAATTTTCAAACATTTTGCTCTCCTGTGCTGACCTTTATAAAGGTTGCTTCAGAGGCATGGACACTGAGACCCAGACAACAAACAGGCTAAAAACTGCTGTAAGTGCACAAAAGACAAAACTGATTAAGCTACATTTTAAGTAACTTCTCTCAACTACATGAGTACTTTGCAGTGACATTTTAAGTTTACCTGATGCTGTGTGTTGAAACAAAATGTTCTCACAGCAAAGTTTGGGTTTTAAAAACATTACAGTCCTGGACAGGAATTTAGTCCTTGCAAACACAAGGCCTTGGCTAGACAGAGAGCAAAAGTTCTTGAGCAAGGATGGCTGCAAGGCTGTGTCAAAGCTTCCATGAGCGGCCGGTTCAGCACCTTGTGGTTTTCACGTATCCAGAGAGAACGTTACTGCATTGAGCAGTGCTGCAATGTAACAGCCTCTTTTCCTAACCCTTCTAGAGCCTATGAGACCATTATCAAAACTGCATACTACATTAAACATATTCATTAGCCAGCTGAGTTGCATTTTTGTTCTAGGGGTATTATAGCTTCATGATCTAGCTCTTAAGATGCCCAAGCCCAACAATACTACGTCAAGAACCAAAGCGTTTTCTTTTTAAACAATTTTATTATCAAAACAATTCTCTATCTGAAGGAAAAACTCAGACTTAATGTTCTTTACCTGGTGATTCAAAGTATCTAAGAGTAACTTCCTGAGTTTTCACTTCTCCAGCCACATTTTTTGCCATGCACTGGTAAATGCCTTGGTCTGTTTCTTGAGTATTCTGAATCATCAATGTACCATCATCTAGCAAGTTTAGACGGGAATCTTCTTTCATACTGAGCTCATTACTGAGAAGAAAAGGATCTGCTAGAGTTAAACCTTTAAATCACAAGCGCAGAAAACTGCCAAATAATAAAACCCAGGAGATAAATTAGCCAAAATAACTTGCAGGGAAAAAGTTTTACTTTGCTACAAAGTAAGAGAACGTTAAACTTTCTCCTAAAGAGAAGAAGAGAAAAAACAAAAAAATGTAACAATTTTGCTTATTCAAGTGTTACATCTTCAAAATGAAAAGCCAAAATAATTTTATGAAGAAAAGCTTACAGGGAAAAAAGTGAACAAAATAGACATACCTGGTCTTTAAAAAGCTGTTCTAGTTAGCAAAACAATTTAAACTGTTTCCACCTGAAGTATATCATGCAAGTTCAATATTCAAGATACTTTCTACTAGGAGAGAGGTTAGTTGCTAGAAAACCATCTTTGTGCCAACCTCTGCCTGGATTGTTCAAGGAGCACTAATGAATCTGATTACAATTTGTACTGGTTTAAAACGCAAGTTAAGATCAGGTCTTCAGGTTAGGTCATGGTCGAGTTTTTGTGATGTTAACCAAGAAGCCTTAGGGGGTTTTATCAAAGGAACTGTTTCTCAGTCCACTCCTCACTACATGATGAGGAAAGCACAGAGGAGGAATGAGATCACACCTCCTACGTACAAAATTCAGCCTACTGATCTATTCAACATACTGCTCAACAGGTCGATGGCTTTTGACTGAAATCTTGCCATATTCGACTACCTTGCAAAGAGCTTCGCTCTCATTCATGCAGCCAGGAAACAAGCCAGAGTCAATAATCCCTCACCCCAAGCTCAAATTTCCTAAAACTCATATGTGTATTCTGAATACGTTTTCTTTGTGTATTATAAAAAGTACGTGAGCCAGAGAAAATTTTAATGAAATAATTGTACCATTCAAGTTCAAGGCTCTGTTCTTGACATACTCCGTAAATGCTGCACATGGGGGTCTCACTGACATCAGCAGAAAGTTACAGAACCAGGACTCTACACCATGCCATTTTATCAGCAACTAAAAAACCAAAATGCTGTAAGGGAATTTATGTTCCAGATCAGATTCTCCACTTGTGTAAGAGCATTATGAAGCCAAAGTCTGACTTGCTGATGGTAAGTCACAGTTCACATGTCCATTGTAAATTCACACCAGTTTAAGGGGGTGATGTGCTGGCACAAGGCTGGTTGAGGTGGGCTGTGACCAGTGCTGCTGGAGGCTCTGGGCACAGTCTGAGCAGCCACTCTGCAGCAGGCTGGCCCTTGGGCTGTTGAAAGATAGTCATCCTTTATTGAACCTTCCCCCATCTTCTAAGTGGTGAGGAAAAGATTCGGAGCAGGATGCCTAGACAACTTACGCTATCTCCATCCTTAGAGGCTTTTAAGACCCATCTGAATAAATCAACTGATATAACCCTGCTTTGAGCAGAAGGCTGAACTGGAGACCTCCTCCAGCCTGAATTATGCTACAATCTTATGATATAAGGACTTGCCTTTCCTCCATGTACCAGTCTGAGGAGCCTGGAAACTGATGTGTCTCCTCTCTTGGAAAAGAGCTACATCTTGGAGGAAAGCTACCTCTGAGGAGCTAGGGCTACAGGAATACCATCTCTGAAACTTTAATTGTATCCAGCTGGAGTCCTTTAAAAAAAGTAGCTTTTGCTCTGCCCCAAAACATATGCAAATGCTAAGTAATCCACAGAATGTACATACACCATGTCCACAGTGCATTGCCGGGTACTTACATATAAAGGATTTAGTATTACAGGTGTGAGCAGCATTGCAGGTATACTACAGCTGAACGAACATCTTACAAATAGTATTAGAATAATAAAATAATAGTTTCTAGTTATCAGCTCTTAAGTGTTTAGAATTACTAATAAAAAAATATATGGGCCATTATTACTTCATGTACTTAATTTAATTATAGCATACTTTTGCTGTAACTATTTCATATATTAACATATACAGCACGTGGACACGCACCCAGAAATGTACACACACACGGGCAAATGTACTTACATCAAGTTTCTCTCTTCCTCTTTTAAACTTACTTGTTTCGAAGCCAGATAATTTCTGGTTTAGGATTGCCTTCAGCCCTGCAAGTGAAGTACACTGTATTCCCTGAGGTAACGTCCACATCCTGAGGCTCTGATGTAATTCTTGGCCTCTCTATATCAACAGTAAAATGTACAAAGAACTCTTACTTATTTTAAAACTACTAAAAAAGAGTAAATAAAAATACTTCCACAAACCTTGTAAAAAATATTTTTCACAAATGTTTTGACTTAAAATATGTATATGCCTAATCAGGATTAAATGCACTTTTCCCTATGCAAAAGTGACTGTGGGATTTCTGACCTCCTTCATTGTTCCTTAGGACCTTTTAGAAGACTGGAAATAGATGTGCAAATTTGTATCAGGTTCTAAAGCAACTGTTTTATTTATTTGAACAGAGACTCAAATTGCCTATGAAGGAAAAACTTTAAAGCAGCAAGCACAAATGCCATTTAAAATAACTTCCTCTAGATAAGTATCAGTGCCTAGGCTGCCTCACAGAATAATTTGTACAGCTTGCTTCCTGCAGTTTACATATTCAGGCTCCTTAGATGTGCAAAGAGCTGGTAGGATGCCATGTGAATTATTCTTGCACAAAATCCCCTTTGTACTATCTTTTTCAAGAACCTTGTAGACGCTTATGGTCATAGTTCTCATGATCAAAATTATATCCAACACATAACCAAAAGGATAATTTAATTATTTTAAACCTTGGCTTTATTACATGGGTGGGCAGGCAAATGCCCATAGCTTGATGAGAAATCTGTATTTTGATTTCAGAACACAAGAGATGCTGGGCCAAGACCCAGGGTGCCATGGGCCAAGCTGTTGCACCCCTAGAGTGAAGGAATACAGACAAACAGAAGGATTACAAAGGCGCTTCTCCATTAATCCTCAGTGACAGAGGATTTCAGTGCCTGTGTGGCACACTCCCTGTAATTATAGATGAGTAAAAAAATAAATTCAGTGGCCCAACCCCAATTTCTACATCAAAAATTTTAAAGGCAAGAACTGAGTCATCAGGAGCAATTCAGTCAAGCTTCTTTCTTTCCTTTCCCTTGTATAGAAGGGAATAAAGGACACCAAATGACATTAATGCAACACCATAGACCCTAGCTGACAATCCTGTTATGATCAGAACTGAAATATAAAAAGGAAAAATAAACTCCTTCAGGATAATCACCTTTGGTTCTTCAAGGGAAAATTTCAAACATGGATATACTTGTTTCATTAAAGATAGGCTGAAGGGTAAAAGCAATCAATTCTGTCAGAAGCACATAAAACCAGAGAAGAAACACAGAGAGATTTCTGGAAATAACCAATATTAACCAGAGGTGGTCAGTATTATCAAATAGAAAAATAAATTCTAACCCCCCAAAAAATAAAGTTTAGATACATGCTACTCATTAAAGAAGCCATCAGGAAGTGGCAAACTCACCACAGTTCAGCTCTTCTGGTGTTATCGTGGCCACTGATCTTCCCTGGATCCTTCGTGGATACTCACAGGTAGCTGCTGCTTGAGCATTACCCGACTCCGCGTACGTCTTGAGCAGCTCCGCCAGCCACAGTATTTCACAGTCACAGTGAAGAGCGTTTGAATCCAAACGCCTGCACAAAACAAGCAGCAGCCACAACTCTGTTAGCAAGCTTCAACCATTTTCTAGGATCAACACTGTTCTGCAAATGGAGCAACGCATTTATCTGTGAATACAGACAATGGCCAACATGCAACACAGGTGATGGTTACTTGCTTGTAGGTATTCTGGTAGTTTTTATTAGAAGAATGTATATCTTTTTCCTGCACAAAGAATGACCCATATATATTGTTTAGTCAATAAAACAATGAGTACAAATAATCCCAATATAGGAAATAAAATTTAGTCAATAACTAAAGAAAATAGATATGAAACAACGGTCTCAATCTATGCGCATATACAACTGGAAAAAAAATTAGTACTTTAAGCAATTAAACCATAAAAGGCATTTGCAAGGAAGATAAATATTGGAAGAGGAGATAGAGACTATTTGGGTTATTTAAGATTTCTTTAGTTCAATAATAATTCAATTTACTTACAGTCTCTTCATAGATTCTAAGTGACTAAATGTTCCAGGAATCAAATGAGCTATTCTGTTGTTATGCAAAAACCTGTTAAAAACACAGAAATATGCATGTAGTAATTCAGATTTTGTGATGGACTCGTTTAATTTATATTCTTCTGGAAGTTTTTTAAGAGAAAGTAATCTAAGAAAGTTTAAGAAAAAGAAATTGAACCTGTTCAACAACTCATTGTCTGCTATTTTTCAAGTGGCCTCCAAGGTGTACTTGGTGTGTCCACGTAGGGACAAAGAAGCCATAAGTAACTAAAAGGAAGGGAGTTCATAAGCATTCAAATGAGAATTTTTTTTTTTTAAAAAAGGGTTCTAAATAAATTATCTAATTCTTCATTCATAACATTTATTTTAGGCCAAACATTGATCACAGCTCTTTGGGAAATAGTTTTGCAATAGAAGAATATACCACAGGCAATGCTCACTTCTGTATGCCTCTAAGGTCAGCCTCATCAAAGTGTTCTTGGAAAGACTATGTAGTAGTTACAGTAAAAAAAAATTGGATTAAAAATAATCTGTGGTAATGATAAAAATATTTTTTCATTTCAAACACTTGATTTAATTCAAACAAGGAAGCAAGCTGTCTTCTGAATCTTACCCCAAGAAAAACAAACTTACAGCCTTTCAAGTTTTGGAAGATGAGTAAAGGATTCGGGTTCCAACGTTTCTATTTGATTAAAGTGCAGATACCTGAAAATATGTTAAACAAAAAGAAAAATGCTGAAACAATTTTCTTAATGAAGGTGAAATATTTTAAAGAATTTATTGTTTCCATACTGTTTATAGATATAAATGGCCACAATGATGTAGCAGCTTTTTCTGTTACCATCTGAACCTCATACCTGAATCTGAGAAATACAAGACATGATAAACAAAAAAGGGTTTGCAGATCACTACACTGAGTGTGTGTGTGTGTGTGTGTGTACATATATTAGCAAAAAACCCCAAACATTGCTTTGGAGATTTTGGAGATAATACTTTGAACACTATTTTGCCAAGTCTGATGTTCATTTTATGCATACTTGAAAAAATTTATTGAAAAAAGATTTTTTTTTTTAATAGGAAAAATGTTAAAAGTTGTTTAGAAGATATTTACAGTTTCCAGCAGAATAACGTTTTTCATGGACAATTGTTTTCACTTCAGTGAATGAAAATTTCAAAAGATGCTGAGGAGTACCCTTCTCTAGTCCATAAGCACTGGAATTTAAAGCTGTGAATGCTCTCAAAAGCCAAATTTGTAATATAAACCCACATTTGACTGATTTGACTTTAGACAAAGGGCTTCCCAGCAACTGGTGTTCAATTAACCACCGCAGCTGTGTTGTTTAATGCTCTGTCAATGCTTATGTGAGCTATTAATATTACACAACAATAAATACTACACAGCTGTTTATCCTGTAAAACTGAGAAAGTTAACATAACAAGACAATGAACCAAACTATTAATCTGTATTTGTTGTGAAAATGGACTGCAAAGGCAGGATCATTCCAGCATTGACTATTTTGTGGAGGTATTCCTTAACACTGCAGATGAGAAAACAAGTTGTAATAGATAAGACGGGCACAAGGAACTGTGAAAAAATTTATAGACTTTGGATCCCGATTACATCCAAATGTGTTTAAAACTCCTTAAGTTTCCTATTTGATCTCTGACAAACTCAGCAACCTCTGGAGAATGTGCATATACAGAAATCACCGTGGTCTGGAGAATGAAAAAGCCCATCACTTAAAAACAGTGAGAACAACTCGGAGCCCAGTATCTCCTGAAAAATCAATCCCCCAGCGTGAAAAGGACAAGGACATGGGGATTGGCCTGTGCTGAGCCACATGGCGGCTGCGGAGAGAGTAAAGGGGAAGAAGCGTCGATTCCGGCCGAGCTCTTGCAGGGAGCCCTGGAAGGTGCTTGCACGGGGAAGCCAGGCACGTGCCTGGCAGCCTCCCAGGCCAAGCGTGAGCCAGCGAGCGATGCCAAGGAGCAGTGAATGGGGACCACAGAAAAAGTCAATAAATCAGCACGGACGAGATCAAGCACATCAGAGTGTCAAGTCTGCCTACTGCCAGTGCAACGCGTGGCCACAAAGTGCATTGAGCATAGAGTATGGTCTTGCTGGCAGTAAGGAATCAAAGTGCGTCTCCATGCATTGCTGTGACTGCCAGTTTTCATCTCGCCTTTGAAAATACAGGCCAATTTCTTCTAAATTAAAAAGACAGATCTCAAAAGCAGGTATTTCCGGCAAGGTTCATTCTCAGCAGAGAGAAGAGAGACTCCAGTGAGGAAGGACTGGCAGGACAAGGAGTGGGCATGGCCCAGCCATGAGGTGGGCAGGCACAGCTTGACAGGAGCCAGGGCTCTGCCTGTCCACCTCTCTGGATCAGCAGCGTTTGGGAGGAGGCAAGGCAAGTTGGGGATCACTGCAATGACAGAGGACGAAGGGAAAGACCAGGCATGTGGCGGGCCGGCCCCCAAGCTGCCTCCGCCGCCCGGCGCGGCCGCTGCCGGTGGGGCGGGGCCGGGGCCGCCTGTCCCGCCGCTCCGGGGGGCGGGGAGCGCCCGTCCCTCCTGCTCCGCCGGTCCCGGGGGACGGAGGGAGCCCGCCCCGGGATTGCCGGAGGTGTGCCCAGGGCTCTGACTCTGCCCTCTCTTCCAGCAAGGTCTGTTCTGTTATGTATATTATTGGTTACTTTGAATTGTACTCCACCCTTGTTTGTAGTTATTGGTTCTGTATGCTTATCCCCACCCTTTCCCTCTTTCCTTATTGGTTAACCTACCCCCTTTATAAGCCAGCGAAAGAAGTTCTGTAAAGGCTGTTCCTCTCCTCCCTCTCCCCCTCCCGAACACCTCGACCCTAAACCCCTTGCTCTTAATAAAGGGGAGATGGGAGGGGAACCCCCTCCCGCTAGCCCTTTGCCTCGTCTGCCTCTGACTTTTATGCCTACTACACAGGCACAACGATAGGGTTTGTTACTTCTGAAGCAGCTTTCATTTTGGAAAAAATTACATACACTACTTGTGCAGGCAGCAGTGATTTTTTCCTTTTTAACTTTCTTAATTGTCCTTATATTTTTATGCCTCATGGGCACCTTGCAAATGCATCTCTTTATATTTCCAATAAATTAATCTCTTGTACTTCTTTGGCATTGACAAGGCAAGATTTGTAGGTACTTCTTATTAGAACGAACAACATTGGTAAAAGCAGACACATCGAGGCACTCAACCCCTTCTTCAGGGCCATGAATCAGAGGTGAAATTAGAGAGAAAAAGAAAAAACACCTCTCTCAGATGGTTTAAATAGTGTATATATTGCTAAACTCAAAGCAACAGACCATAATGGCTGTTTAGTACTCAAGACTACTAAAATTACAGATGCAATGACTACTTTATGTGCCTGAAAACTCACCTTGTTTTTCCAACCAAATTTAAAAAAAAAAAAAAAATGTCATAAACCTTGCCTTGTTTACAAGCTCACATCATCCCAGATACAAATAAAATAATTCAGGTGCTGAAGCAGTTATAACAGTTAACTTTACCTCATCAGATATCACGGTGCCTAAAAAAAATCAAATCAAGAAATCCAGCTGGAAAATACTCTTAATTGCTCTGTAGTAGTTGGGCTACACAAGTTAGTTGGGTTTTGCAGGTCTTTAAATTATGACCTAAAGAAGTCCTGAGCAATTTATCATGTAGTTTATGAATAAAACAAAGCGTTAAATATCTGGCCAAAATAATTACCAAGTGTAATTCAAAATAAATAGATGCAGAAACCAGATTGTGTTGTAAGTCTACAATAAAGAGAATAAAAAATCATTGGCATTATGATCTACACTTTAATCCTGGTTTATGACTAAAGTTTATCACTTTTATTATTTTCTTCTTTGTACTACATTAATTTTTTTTTTAAAGATATTTCATTATTTTAATTAATACAATAATTTCTTGGATTGAAAATTCACTTTAAAGGTAATCATATTCAGGAAATAATCTCACATTGGCATATCTTTATAGGCATCTTCTATGTCCAGTGTACAAAACACTCTAAAAACAGTAGTATCATGTAATAAATTTCATATTAGAAAGATTTTCAGAATTAAAATTGAAAGAAAATTCATGCAAGAGTGATTTTTAAATACCTACATGTCTTTCTTTTTGAATTCTAAACTTGCTAATAAGAATTAAACAGAAGGAAAGGAAACACTTACAGGGGAAAAAGGTCCAAATGAAACATGAGAAAAAGGCAAAGATTTTCACAAATAAGCATGGTATAGATTTTCTTTCTTATTATTAATTGTGTAGGACAAAAACTTACAATAAAATACAGTCCCACTGGCATTTTTCACTATATTAAATTTAGAATTATATCTTACGTAGCTTTGTATTTTTTGTGGGGAGGACTTTTATCATATATGCCAATTGTTCTTTTTCTAATAGCATCATTACATCTTTGAGGAAGTACTTACTAACCCATTAACTGAGTATAATTTATGTTCTAAATATTTAAACAGCCTGTTTGCCATTTTGATTATTTGAAAGAGAATGAACAAAATGTATTTTCCACATTTATCAAAGAGTTTTTCCCTGCTCAGGGACAAGAAGTAGCAGCCTTAAACCACAAGGGAAAAGATTTAAATTTATGTTGTGGTAACAATACAAAATATTGGAACAGGATACTTAAGGAGATTATGGAATCCTTTTTTTGAAGACTTTTAAAATACAGCTAGATAAGTATTTGTTTCCAGTTTGTGTCCCTAGCTGATCTTATTGTAGAATAATAAGAATATACTTCTCAAGGCCCCTGTAATACCTTTTGGGTTTGTTTGTTTATTAATTCTCTTTCATTATTCCTTCCCACATGTAGTTTTAGCAGCAACGTTACACAGACTCCACTGTGTTAAATGTACATAACTGCTGACATATAGTTATGCAAAAATCAGGAACTTGCAGTATAAAACGCAAAAATCAGGAACTTGCAGTATAAAACACAAAAATGAATAGCAGCATTTCAAAAATATTGAAAATTTAAATGAGGGAAATAAACTTAATACAACAAACTGCATCACTATATGTTAGATAATTGTTTTGTCCATTTATTCCCCCCAAATATGTACATGTGTACATAAACTACATCCTATAAAGAGCAAAATTATTATGTTAGTACTTAAAAGAAAATGCATAAGTAAGATTAAGTAAACAGATTTAAATAATTCCATTAGTATTTGGGGATCCCACTAGTTAAATACTGGAGAGTATACTTTTTGTCCCTGATACATACAACTCGCAAGTGAGATCTCAAAAATACGACAAATATTTGGAAGAAAAATCAATGTATACGCATCTGGAAATGGGCTCCATTTAGAGCTAGATCTTGGGATCCAAACTCATGACCTCCCAAGTGGGTCATTTGTGACATTTCAGGTGGGATTCAGTCATCTAAGCACAGGCACACAGAGGTAGAGCAGTGGTCTAAGCCTGAGCATAGTGACGCAGCCTTCCTTTACTTTTGGGTGTTCTGTCTGCCTTCCAGCTGCTGCTCTGAAAAATGTAAGTTTCCCGCAGCTTTGTGCTGCATTTGCCAGACCCAAACATATGTCTTGCACATTTAACACCGTCTGAACTGGTATTAAGTGGCTACTTTTTATCAGTTGACTCTCTCCGTTCATGCCCAACCACAGGCAAAAAGTCAGGCGACGAAATATGTATGGCTCAGTGTGTTCAAGTATCTAAAACCCCCAATTTTTCTTCAGAATTTACTCTAGCACAAACAGGTTTTAAAATCTGATTCAAAGATCTTATTCTCTTGGCAGAAATTTCCAAAGGAAAAGCTATTTTGACTACATCAGCAGCTAAGAATTCTGCCGCAGAGGTTTAAGGAGGAACCAACTGCAGTAAATACTTGGGGGTTTTTGTCCCTTATATATGCAACAAGCCTCCTAAATTTAACTACATTTAGTTTCTGTTAACAACAACAACAATGACCAGAAATGTGTTTGCTTTGCTGTTCAGGTATGTTTTAAAAAGCAACAATCCACTGAATTCTGCTTCACAGGAGTAGAAGAAATTGCTATGAAACACATCTTTCCCTGAAACGTGGTCCATGGTATCTGCTTCTGAGAACTCTGCTGAGCATGGAGAACAGCATTTGGCTGAGTTAACACAACCAGTAGCAAAACGTGTTTGATAACTTGAGGCCACAGAGACCTCAAATGCAGAAACGTCAACATAGTAGTCAATATAGTTCAAAACTGAAATAAGGACAGTTGGGAACTTGTTTGCCAAGAGTAACTCCTGTCTTGTCAGCAGTGTTTCTCCAAAAATAATGTGATGAAACAGACCCTGTAGAGTCAGAACATATTTTTATGCTAAAGATGCATAAATGCCAAATCTCTCATAAACTAAAATCTCAAAGAGTACTCTCCATTAAATTTGTTTCCGTGCCTGTCACTGGCTTCATGCACTCCATTTTCCCTCCTGGCAAGCTCTCTGTTTGGGAGAAGAGTTCTAAAAAGCAGTGAGCTCTGATGTGGGCAGTAGGGAAGTACCTGCCCCCAGCCCCCAGCAGCTGCAGGTGCTGCCATGGCACATGGGCAGGCAATGAGGTATGACTGTGCCAAGCTCCATTTCCATACTGCCCAGCTAGAGATGAGACTCAAACCCTTGAGTTTGAAACTTAATTTCTTACTGAATAACAGTGATGTCTCAGAAGTTTGAGCTTAAGCTCGTACAGTCTGATATCACCATAGGCAGAGGGGCTTAACTGCCACAGAGTGGAAAAGTGCATTCAGCAGGTGTTAATATTTCAAAGTGATTTATGTTTCTCAGTCATAACGTAGATCAACAGGATAAAAAGAGCAAAAGAAAAAAAGGACAAATGTTGCCACTTGCAGCATATCAGGCTTGTGGCATGGGGAAGAACATTATTTTGGAAACATTAGTAATTCAATACGCAGGCCTCAGTATTCCAAATTCTACACAGAAATTAACTATTGCTATTAGCATGCAAGTATGCCCTACCAGTTGCTGCCAATATGGTGCAGTAATAATTTCTAGAGTAAAAGGAGGAGGAAGAGAAAGGCATTAAGGAAACAAAATACATATTGATATATTTTTGGTAATTAACACTTTTGTTTTATATACAAGCTCATCCTTCAAAAGGCATCTATTGCACTCTAAAATACTCATGTATGATTTTGTACCCATAGGAAGTATCATATTATTTCATATATACTCTGCGTCCACTAATAGCCATTAGAGGCTTAGAGTAAAAAGGAAACTGGTACATATAAAAAACTTGTAATACACTGATACCTTTCAGGTGTTCAAAAATTTATATTCAGCCCCCAATTTATATACTACAAAACTCATTGGTTTACTACTGTTATTTGGTAGTCAAACTGTGAAACAACTACACACTTACAGCTTTTTCCTTTTTCTAAACATCACCACAATGAATGTAGAGCAATGCTTTCTGATCATAGAATCATGCAATTATTAAGGCTAGAAAAGATGTCTAGGATTTTCAAGTCCAACCATCAACCTAGCACCACTATCATGTCCATTACTAAACCATGACCTCGAAGTGCCATATCCAGTCATTTCTTTAACACTTCTAGGAAGAGTGACTCCACTGCTCCCCTGGGCAGCCTGTTTCAATGCTTTACCACCCTTTCCATGAAAAAAGTTTTCCGAATATCTAATCTAAATGTCCCCTGGTGCAACTTGAGGCCACTTCCTCTTGTCCTGTTACCTTATCTTGTCCTCTTATCACTTGTTACCTGGAAGAAGAGACCATTCCCCAGCTACTACAACCTCCTTTTAGGTGGTGGAAGAGAGAAATAAGGTCTCCACTGAGCCTCCTTTTCTCTAGACTAAACAACCCCAGCTTCCTCAGCTGCTCCTCACAGGATTTGTGTTCCAGCCCCTTCAACAGCTTCACTGCCCTTCTCTGGACCCACACCAGCACTTCAATGTCTCTCCTATAGTGATTATAAAACAAAATATAGTTGAACTTAATGGAATCAATACAACTGAGTTTTGTCATGGTTAGGACTGCATTCTTCATTCTTTTCCAGTAGAAATTACCCTTCAGTCATTATACAGGAAAAGAAGTATGATTTTAATCAATCTTTCTGGAGGACATTACTGAAACATCTACATTACAAATTATGAACTTCCTTACTTTTTAAGCATCTGTTTATGGCTATGATTAACACATATAAAAATAGCAAGATTTTTATTTAAAAATCTATTCTTGTTTCAAAATATAACAAAACTGGGTTGAACTTCAAGAGGTTATTTCAGCTTTAGTTATGCTGCATAAAACAAAGCAACCGCTGTGATCAAAAGAATTGCGATATTATAAAAAACCTACAGAAATGAAAGCATAATCTATCTCTAAGCAATACACATTAGTTTTCAACATTTTCCACAATAATTCTCTTTTGTCAAAGCTATGTAACAATGTATAGGGACATCAGGAATGCAAATCACAAATAAAAGACAAACATAGAAATGAGGAACTTGACACAGAGATCAATTGTGGTTTTTTCACATGCAAATGATTATGGGGCTCTCTGCCCAACCCAGGGAGTGCAGACATGCAGAGCATGCAGGTAGGATGCACGGATCAAGGCGTGCACTTTTCTTCTGTAGGGGAACCATGGAGATGACAGCACAGAAAAGGCACTTACAGTTGTTCTAGAGAGGCAAGTCCTTTAAATGCTTGCCTGTCAATTGACTGGATTTCATTCTTGTACAAATAGCTGAAACAAGAAACAATCAGTAATATTAGTACACAAACAAGAGCTACATGAAGATGGAAAAGAAGAATTAAGTTGACACATGAAGACAGTTTTTCAACTACATATTAGGAAAAAAATACAAATCAAAACCTAAAAACATAAAAATATTCTGTCCTTGAGATTTCTTCCTAAATGACTATCAGGAAAGACAAAAGTCTGGGGCCTTGAAGGCCCTGAGGCTAATACCCAGATGGGCTTGGGCTTCCCAGTACTCGTGGTATTACTGGATTTTCATCCCTTGTTTTTTTGATTGGTTTGCCAAAAGTCAAAATAAATTCAACTCAATGGGACAGAATTGCATTTGAAGTGCCTTTACCAGAACACAGTAGGGATGACACTGGCCTTCTGTTTTCTTTAAAACATCTCATCTGAATACTGGTACAAATATTCGAATTAGGGTAGAGTGAGTCTTTTTACTAGACTTGGAGAACAAACAGTGAGAAATATCTATAACTCCGCCTGTGTCACCTTTTGAGTATTTACAAAAAAATACAAGTTAGAATATTGGAATCGCATCCGTAAAGCAGCATTGTGTATTTGTTTTACCACTGTGTAGAAGATGGACATTAGGTCCCCATGGATACTCTATAATATAAATAGAATAAACACATGCAAAGTATCAGTATGATCACATGTGTTGTCAACACCTTTTTTATGGAATCAAAATAAATCAGGATGGATCAGGGTATGTTCTCATGTTCATCATGCTCTTAGCAGCAATGGTTTAGTGAGGAGGTACCGGAGAAAAATCACACAGTTTAGCTGATGACTATAGTTTCTGCATGGAGACAGCAAATGAAAATTCTTTGGGGGTTCAGTGTCAGTCATTCTTTTCATGTTAGGATAGGAACAGGTTCACGGTTAAGAACTTTTTCACAATTATTTGACAAATTATTTGAAACTCAGTTAATCAGGCATGGGCTTCTATGAAAAGGGGATGAAGAGACTTTGTACCACAAATTACTTTATTAGCAGGCATCTTATTAGTAGTGGGTTTGGGTTTTCTATTATTACAGTTTTCAGTAACTTACTGGAAATCTTGCAAACTCCTTTTGATGCAACAGAAAAACTACTGTCTCTGCTTGAGCTGGTGGCAGTTTTTACACTAATGTGACAATAGACAACATTTCACAATAGGCCCTAACAAGGAAAGAAGTTGTAGGTATTTCATATTCAACTAATGACAACTTTGGGGAACAATAAGGAGTAGTATCCTTCCTTTGACACTAAATTAATTTTCCAATGCACTGCTTGCTGAGAATCCAACACATTAATATACAGAGACTCACATATGCTTTATTAACATAGATATGCACCTGAATAAAAGGCAGAGTTCCTCCAAGAACAGCTAACATGGAAGTAAAAATTTCTGAAGTTTTTAAAATACTCAAAACCAGAAAAAAATTACGCTCATGTGAAATAACTGTAAAACTTTAAAAATAATTTGAAAAGTGAGTATAAATTCATTACACATTTTATATGTGGAACTGGTTTTTACTCTTATTTGAAAAGAATTATTTCATGAGTATTAAAATATTTGACTCAGATTTACCTATTCATTTGAGCATCACAGTCATTACAATTTTCTCTCTCCTTAATTCTCTCTCTTTGATACTAAACCCCTACCTTATTTTCCTGTGAGAATTTGGAATGCACCTTTTCACTCCTTAGACAATTTCAAGGATTGAACAGCTGAAGTGTTATTTATATTTCTTAATACACTTAATTCCACTTAAAAGTGTGGAAATCCTTCTTATTTCTGAGTACTAAACTTCTGGTGAGACCAGAGAACCAAAGTGGGCTTAAACAGTTTTGACAACCACCCTCAGCTAATTATCTCTTGTGGGCATTTCAGTAATTTTACTCAAAAAACCTGAATTACTCCAATTTTTAAAAAAGTTTTAACACAATCATTCATATAACTTTTATTTACTCTCTGCAGACAAAAGAAGGCAGAGAGTGAAAATCAGAGATGAGTTAGAGGAAGACTGGGAAAATTACTATAGTATTTCAGGCTTTTACCACCACACTGCATGCAAGAGAGTAGCTCTTAGGAGCTCTGACCAAGCCACTGCAGTGAGCCTTTATTTGGGATTCAGCTTTAAACCAGAGTTTTTCCATTCCGGCCAGAAAACCTTGAGCTGCAGGAAACTCGACCGACCTCAGTCCACCATATCCTCCCTTCACAGAGAAACCCCAGCAACCTCAGGGTTACAAAAACGTATGGCCTATGACAGATGTGTTAACCAGACATCCATTTAATTGTGTAGCTATTTCACCAAGGTTATTTACAGGAAGAAAAATATATAAATATGTGTCTAATGGAGAGAGACGTGACAGAACACAAAGTACAAGTAAGTATCACTCACAAAAAGTATTTGTCCCTCTAAAATGTTACTGTGCACATACCTTATACAAGTAAAACTTTGTAAATACTGCTAAATTTTAACATAAATATTCTCAAAATTTATCTCAGTTACATTATCAGAAAAGTAATTTAGTACAAGTAGGGAAAAAATAATTTATCATTTAATTTCTCTAAAAGCTTTCTTACAGAACTGAATATTAGAATTTTACAGAGAACGAATAAACAGTGGATTAAGATGAAAAAGGGATATATTCTATTAAGACATTAAATTATTTTTGGACAATTACTAATGCTGATTTTTAGAAATGTTTTCTTTAAAAAAAAAGAGCATTTTTTCCAGAATTGCAATCAAGGCTACTAGAGATCAGAGCTACTGGTCATATACTTTCGAAATTAACAAATAGGTAACCCGTTACCAGAAAAATAGGACAAAAAAGTAGCTTTAATTAAAAAGCTTGCTAGATTCCCTATGAGGATATTATTGGAGGTTTCGGGTCTTTTTCTCTTAATGGACCATATTAAAAATCATATGATTCAAGGAAAGTAAGATGCAGATATATTTGTTTGGAACTGGAGAGGAAAAAAGGCATAAAGTAACAGCAGTATCGGGCAGGCATTGTAGAGTTAAATTTCACGAGTAAATAAACACCCAAAGAGAGGTTTACATAGGAACATGGAGGAGACAGTGGAACCAGCAACATAAATTGCAAAGAAAAGAGATCTGAAATCACTGGAGGTGTTCAGAGGAACATCACCAAGACAGCAAGAGCGGCAGAAGGCACAGAAGGAAATGTGACCCAATCTCATTCTGAAAAGGTGAGGTCAGAAACTCAGCATTTTGGCCAACCTATAACACATCATCTACCACTATTACTTCATTCACCAGACACAAAACAAAACCTGCATGCTCCCTATTAGCATTTTTGTAACTGATACATTTCATACAGTCTTAATTACCATTTACCACACGCTTATGGCAATACTTTCATATCTGTTTCCTCATCTCTCCATTTCATACTAAGGGAATGTACAATGTTGTTGACAAAGCTAATTTCATTCCCTAGTATTACTTCTTTCACTTCCTTCATCCTATCTTCTAGCTCAGTGCTTTGTAAATATCTAATACCTTCTCTTTATCTGGAAAGGTTTTTCTAATAGCTAATCTCTATTATATGTATTTTTACATATCTCTTCATAAATTCTTTCTTTTTTAACTTACCATCATTTTTTCCACTTCTGATTCCAAACCTTCTAGTATTCTACATGTTTGAATGGTAATAATGTGTCTACCTTCAATTCCCAGCTATCTTCTCTCTTGGAGAATAAACTGTTGACTTCTAGGGGCAGGAAGAATTATCCCACCAAGTTTCCACAAATTTTCTTGCACCTATAATATGAGGTTGGGAAGCTTACTAAAGAACCATATTGCCAAGACTAAGGTATATGAAATAAAGACAGACAGACAGAAAGGTAGAGAAGCAGAAGGAAAAAAGTATTCTCTTAGTTTAACAGCAAAACACTAATTACATTTCTTTCTTTCCAACCATTAGTATATTAATACAAAACCAAATTATTACCACAAACAGCACAGCAAAATCACACAAAATTCCTTTTATAATTGTCAATCTTTCAATTATATAAAGAACAAGATAATAAAAAATCTTTTAAAAATGTTAAAAAATTGTATGTGCACAATTCTATTTTTATGGTGTAAAGACCAACTTTTACAGAGATTAATATTTTTGATGTACAGAAAATTGAGAAAATACCACTACTCTTTGTCAAAATGGGTTCTTCAGACAGATAATTCTGATAACATATACTCCTCACAAAACTCTAAGCTCAACTTCAGAAAGAAACAATACAAAGAGGCATTTGAAAATCCTGATTTAGACACTGCTGAAACAATTTTTGTTTGAAAGCAAAAAAACTGATCTTCTGTGGACATACAGGACTTGACAGCTATCTCTCAGAAACTGTTTTCTTTTTAAAAAATGCTGCATTATACATTATATATTTTATATATAAATATGTAGTTGCAAATATTTTTGCTTAGTTTTATATATGCATGTTTACTAATTGTTATTGATACATATTTATATATACTCACATTTTGTTAAATCAAGGCCACTGAGAAATGACAGACTTTTTTTTTTAAAATTAGTCAGCAAATTACACATTTTCAGAACCATATGCAGTCCAGTACAAGTTCTCATAACAACACAAGTAACATCATGGATCAATGATCTAGTTTTATGAAACCTGACAGTACAAGTTAGGGTTGCAAATAACCACATGGCCAGACGATACTAAACCTCAATTTTTCCAGATGATTTGACTTTTTAATAATACATTCTGAGCAGCATTTCTAATTTTTGTACAATCTCTCCCCTCTAATTTCTATTTCAGTGTATCCCATTGGAAAGAAATCTTATGTTTTGTTCCCTTCATTTCACAGAATACAGTTAGCATGTACTTATTCAGCTGAAACTTTCACTCCTGAACAGTACTGATTTGCTACATTTAAGCCTTCTGTATTGATAACCTGACCAGTACCAGCAGTTTTGTAACTTTAAGGCTATACAGTCTAAATATTTATATCACAGCCATTGAAACAGGCAAAGAAACCCCTAAAAGTTTATTTCTGCAAAACAAGCGATAGCTTTAAACAGCTCTCTGCAGTTGAATAAATTACCACACTGAACTTTATATTGAAATTTTCCAGGGAACAACAGGAAAACAAAAAGATCTCCCTCTTAACAATATAGATACCATTACTACATGCATATGAAAACAAATCAGAGTTCAGTTATCTCTTTTCACTATTTCGTTGAACTGAACACACTGCATAGTTGAGTTTTATTTCAGGTTTACTGCAGTTAGGCAAAGGCAAGCATGTGAGAACACAGAACTAATAAGAATCAAGAAAAATCTCTGTAGAATTGCTGACTATGGAAAGAAGTTTAGCGAACTTCACTTAGTAAACCTGATGTACTACGCTACCAGAGCCACCATACAAACATATCTTGTAACAAATACGATCATCATGGACTTTAATCATTCACTGGCAACAGTCCATTCAATATTCTTTTCCCTCCTATTGTGTATAGGTTAAACAATTTCATTACTGAAAGACAATACACATAGAAATGAGACCAGGAAATGTAATCAAGCACAACTTGGAAAAACAAGTAATGCATCTGCACAAATTTATGTGATTTTCTCCCTTCTACCACCTCCTTAGAGCTCTTCAGGTTGCATTCTTGAAAACTACATGGAAAACTAAGCTTCTGAATTGTTTCCAAAGCAAGGAAATCTCAATGTGACCTTATTTTTCTGTACATCATTCAAATAACAATCAGTACTCCGAGAAACTGGAGTGAAACTTTTCAAAATTACACTCCATACGGTGGACTCCAGAAACTAGAGCTGAGAATCCATGTCAACTTACTACGCAGCTTTAGTCTATTACACAGATAGAAATAACATTTTGATGCCTTTTGTTTATTCATATAATTAACAGCCTTGGTATGTTAAAAATGGGAGAAATTAGTCTTAAAATACACAGGGTGACTGAAGACCTAGAACTAACAGCAAATCGTATATATACTCTGGTATTTTGGGTTTGATTGAATTTTTCACGTATTAATTGAGTGAAAAATTTAGGGACAGTTAATAAGCTTATGTAAGTTACAAGCTTCTGCAGACACAACCCTTGGACTACCTAACTTTAAACCACTTTTTAAAACACAAAAATTACCTGTGTGAAGATTTCAGTGAACTATTAAAGAGGTGGTTTCCTACACCTTTCAATGTATCTGTCTTTAAATTATAAGTTGCATATAATGAAAAGCAACTAGCAAGCCCTTTATAACATATTGCCTACAGATATCAGTCTTTTATTAGCAACTACTCAGAGAAATACAGTTGCCCCCGCCCCATAAATTAATTTCACATGTTTTCAGTGCATTTTATCTCCTGACACAGTAAGATACATATCACTATCTGAGATTAAAATACTTTCCCACTGAAGAGTCTGTTACACATTGATAAAGAAAGTGACATTCATTTAACTTACAGATATTTCAGATTTTCAAGATCTTCAAATGCCCCACTAGGAATTCTTTTGATTTGATTGTTGTTTAGGAGCCTACAAAAAGAAATAAAAAATCATTTATTTTAACACAACGAAACACTAGGGAAAAAATTTAAAAAAGCAGGTGCAATACAGAATTAAATAGAAAATGCTTTTCCCCCTAAGAGTAACTGTTAGAAAAAGATTTTGTGCTTACAGCTGCTCAGCTACTATCTTGCCAGTGAAAACACAAAAAAAATAAAGAATTTTTTTAAAGTTAAAAAAAGTAAAAAAAAAAATATAAAACCAACAAAGATAAACTAACAAAATCCAAACCACACGAGCAAACAAACAAACAAACAAACAAAAACCAAGACACAGAAGTGGAATAATGTGGGGTTTTGCAGGTATCTGAGATGTATGTAAAGGGGGGGAAAAATCTTCCATGCCAAATTTACACATGAGTTTGAAATGATAAAAATGATATTGACAAAGATTTGTCACTAGCAGGTGCATTGAAGTGACTTTTCCTAGATGTTTCTTATCAATATCTTGTGTACTGGACCCTTTATATCATACAGGAACACAGCTGTTTGTATGCACAGATTTGCACTCATCCCTCATGCACTGGTTTTACAAAGAGAAGGGAATTCAAGCTTTATGTATCCTGTCTTTATTTGGGACTTGTGGATATCAGAACAGTGATTTAGACAGTTAAAACTTGAGCTGGATATCTAACAGAAATTGTAATGCAAAACTGGGGACCAACTGCAAACAGAGGTATGATCAAAAGAGACTGGAAATAGGAGCAGTTAGTAAAAACACCTTGGCAGCACAGATTTGGACAATATACTTCTGGGGGAAAGTCCTATGATTTCTTCTGGTGTGAATATAGATTACAAGATGTACATTTGTTGCTATGTGTCTGCAGATAAATAGTGCTCCAAAGCTATTCCCACTGTATTTCAGTTCACACACTATGTGTGTTCTGGGAACCAGGCACATTTGCAATCATAAGTTATGTACATTTAAAAGTAAAAATAACTGTCCATATTAATTCCTCCTCATGCCTGCTAATACTGTAAAGAAGAGAAACATGCACCTATTTGTTTCCAAAGTGATGCCTGAAGGAATGATAGAGGAGATACAAAGTGAAAACAATAATACTCATACTATTTGTATTATTGGTTGTAAAAGGTCTTTTAGAAAGACTTTTCTTCACAATCATATATGACAACAGAGGCCTCCATGAAAGGCAGCTCAGTAGGAAAAAAACCTTCCGAATCCTGCTAGTCCTGGTAAGCACATTAGAATAGGAAAGTTCAAAACATTAGAGTTGGTCAAATATTTTGTAACTATAACACATTTGCACATCTGAGCCTTTGAACAGCTTTCTTGTAACTCTGTGGTTTATTATGTAATATTCCACCAAAGCAACTTAGCACTGTGTCAAAAAAAAAATTATACAGTAATGGTCAGCATTTTTCATTAAATTCAATTAAAGTATGTTAATAAAATACTAGTATGCAAATAATATTCTTATTTTGATAGACATACACCTGGTTTTGCCTTCAAATATTTTGGTTCTAACCCCCACTTCTCTCACCTGTGTAAATGCTACAGCTCAAATTTATGACACTACTTACCGGTGATAAGTGAGAAAATATGACACATTATCGAATTAATCACATTAAGTCAAAAGAGAAAGGGTCTTAGGGTTGAAAAAGAACTTACAGTGTGTTCAAGTTTTTAAGTCGTCTAAACTCTCCAGGCTGGATTTCTTTAATCCTATTAAATCTTAGGTCTCTGTAGAATAAAAAAAAGAATCATGTTATTAAAAAAGCTATGTATTTTTTCATATGAAACACTGAACTAAGCACAAGTCTTTTGTGATGACTGACAAGCCTCTGTCCATAAACCGTAGCTCTTTCACCAAAATGAAACAAATCCAAATGCTGCTTGACAAGTTTAAGCAGAGGATTCACCAAATCCAGCCTCAGTGGTCGGCTGAAGGGTGTCTCTAAGTTAAACCTGTTGTCATGAAGTATGTTCTCTTCCACAGTGAAGCAACTTGTAATGGGGTTGTTAAATATTTCACTAAATTCAATTGTCTTGGTATTTTAAAAGCTGTTTGTAAATAATACAGTAGAACAAAAGTGCTTATTATAAATAAACAGATATATAAACATTTGGATCAGAAAAAAACTCAGGAAAAAGAAGAGACAGGTTTCAAGATTTTTTAAGCTACTCTGTTCTACTCTACTCTAGTTCAGAGTAAGGAGGCTTAAATGCCCTTTGTTGTCCCACTTTTAAAACACGCAAACACAGCTACCTGAAGCTAGACATTTCCTTACTTAATTTTACTTTCTCTTAGTTTTTTATATGTTTCTACCATCTTCAGTTTCCCATTAGCTCTATAGCTTAATGAGAACTTCTCCAAAAAGAAGGAAACTGATTTCTCAAGCAAAGTGCTGAAGAGAGAGCAGGGACAGGGAGTGTGATGGCAGTGGAGCAGGGACATGGGGAACCACCATGGCTGTGCCAGCCTCACCCCTCTTCTGCTGAGAACAGGCAGCAGGGCTTCTCACCTCTGCCACCTCCTGTTCTCCCCTGACTCCATGGCTTGCTACTGTATTCCAGCTGCTCAAAATTGATTTAACCAACTGGTCAGAACCAGCAATAAACCCATGCAAAAAAACCCTCAAAAGCAAGGAAATAGTTTTCTGCCTGATAAGCTTAATGGACAGGCTTCCTGGGAGAGCACCCAGCTAAGAGGGGTTCTACAGGACCAGGGAAAAGGAAGGTGGGTGATAGATCTGTCCTCTTCCCATGGCAACAGACCAAGGACACCGGGACCTTATAGTGCCTGGTAAGCAAACGGAAGGGAAGCAAATGGGAAGTAAGTAAAATCTGAAAGACTGTGATCGCACATCCTAGAACACACACTTACCAACTGCTTTCAAAAAGTAGGACATAAACATGTCACAACTGCAATCTTTGCACCAAAGGCGGTCTCAATTAAAATATAAATATGTTCTGCATTTTAACAGGTGATATGTTACCAGAAGTCTCTCTGCAATTCGGTATTTTGTCAAAGGAAATACAGAAAAGCAGACAAAACATTGGCTACATCCTAATCCTACTGGCTGAGGCTGTATCTAATGGGAGGTGTAGTTGTCTGAAGTCTTTTATAAAGAGCATACTTAAGCATCATTCCTTATGAATCCACCCAAGAGGGCTTATTCAGCTCTGGAATAATGGCCTCAAAAGGGCTTTTTCTACATAAGTGGTTGTGCCCTACTGTTCATTGTAAGGAAAGGATTAGACATGTGGTTTTGTTTGCATTACACTCTACCAAAATACTTGACCAATGACTGGAATAAATGAGGGACGCAAACTGCTATCTCTTATTTAGATGTGCAGATAAACTGCCTGTAGACATGTTGTACAGCCCCCTTACTCAACACTCGGTGAATTGAGGATTTCCAGATTTAGGAGCACAAATTTTCACAGCTCTAACTTGTTCTTCACAAAAGCACCTTGTTTAGTTCTACCTTAACAGCATTATGTTTTGCTCATCACTCACACAAGAAGCATGTTTCATGTGTGATACATTGATGTCCCTGATGAGAAAGAAATGCTGCCTCTGAGTCACTGAACCTCAGGCGCCAAGATATTCTAAACAACCATGGAATGTCATATCCTGCGCTGAGAGAAGATACAGCAGATCCCTCTGTAAGAATCATTGGACATGACACACCGCTTTACTGAGAGCTTTTTCTAGATTAACTGAAAATTTATTGTGTTCCAAAGCAGCATTTTAGTTTGGATTAAAATAGCCAAAAGTGCAAAAAATTCAATATTCATGAACGGAATATTGGAAACTGAGTATTTTTCAAAACCCTAAAACTACTATTACAACTATCAATATTTAACTCCTAAAAACCTCTTTTTTTAGATTTAAAATAATATATATTCACCCATATGAAAAGCAAGCCTATTCCCTACTGTGAAGCAAAGACTATAAATAAGAATTTAACTTTCATGAACGCGAGGAAGGAGTCAGCCCTCTGGGTGAGCATCAAAATTAATCCCTTTCTGATGTGTCCAATCTACTCTGCAGTAACTCACAAGGATAACTGGGGATTAGGAACACCAATCAAAGTAATTTACATTATTTTACTTTTGCTGCATATAGTGGTATTTATCTCAACTCCTAACACTATTGCCCTTCTCATATGAATGTTGTTTAAAGCTAAAGAACATGTCAAGTTTGAAATTCTACCCATTCATTTTCGTTCTACATAAAAGTATGAGAAAAAGGAGCCGCAATAAACCACAGCACACATTTTTTCTAGAGCACAGTATATTTGGTATGTAAGTAAAGTCACAAAGAATATATATATGTTTTGCTCAAAGTTAGTGCTACAATTACAATAAAATAGGTGGAAAAAACAAAGTTAATCTGACTAAAATGTAGGATTACAATTTTGGTCCATTCTTTCGAAGAGGAGTTCCTTCTTCAAAGTAACATTTCTCGGTGTTCACTCAAAGTATTTTCATTAATTTTCAGCACAAAATCCCCCAAAATAAAGAGTTAAGCAGCTCACAAATAAAGAAGGTAAAACGTAAATCATAACAACTGTAAATTTCTAAAGAAGAAGTACTGTAAAACTGTCATAATTTCCTTACACAACAAGATTAATAAGTGGATAAAGGAAATAGAACTAACATTGCATATATTAGTTTAAGGGGTGTGTTATAAGCCATTCACATAAACAATAGCGGAAATCTCTGTAAACCAAGTGTTCAACCGACAGAGGAAAATACATGCAAGACTAGTTATTGAACTGAAAGAATCAAGAAGATTCAAGAATTCAGTTGCATCAAACAGAACTGGCAGAAATCAGATTTGGTCGAAGAAAAAAAAAAAGCAAAAAACCTCAGTCACCACTGTCCTACCATAATAGAAAAAGAACAAACATTCCATACTAAACAGAAGCACCACTTCTCAGGCTTGAAATGTCATGCCCCCATAGCACAGACACCATACCCAGCTTACAATAACAGAATGATTTCAGGGAACAGAAGAGCTCAGAGCAAAAGCCCAACAGCAACCGGAAACATCCCCTTGGAGAGTGAATGGTAGGAATGACGACTGTGTTAAGACTGAAAAATGAGTATGGGTAGCTCAAGCAAGCCATTATGAAGCAGATCTTCAAAGGCATTTTGTGTTGCTGAAATAATGTGTGGTCAATCAGCACGATGAGGTTTCTTGACCCCTTTTTTCTGACTAGGTCCTGCCCAACCGTACTTCCACATGACTTTCACTCACAAAAGCCCGTTCATTTATCTTTCCCTTTTTTGTTGCTCCCCATTTCGCTCTTACAATCTGACATATCCTGGCTGGATGCTGTGCTTTGGGGCTTAGTGAGCCTGACTCCCACTGACCAGGCAGAGTGCACCAGGAGGTTAAAACAGCAGACTGAGGGAGGCCACCCAGCTGCTGACTGTCATTTTCCCCCCTCCTAATTGCTAAACAGTAAATGAAACAACCAATTAAAGAAATGCAAACACCTGTGATGATGGCACTAGATTTTAGGGTATGTAACAGCGTTTGCATAAAAATCCAAAGCTAAATGTCATACACTTATTTTTTAAAATAAAAATCTAATACACCTAACTCCTAATTCAGATTGTCTCTTTCATTATGTGTTTCAAAGCAAAAATATTTACTTCTTAAAATTGTAGCTAGATAACATAATTCATGTTGAAAAATCCACTTCAGCCACACAGACTTTCACAGTAGCTAAGCCCATCATTTTGAAGCATTATCTCTTGCCTGCATAACACAAACAAAACATGTCCATGACAGCCTGTAAACTGAATACTCTCAGGGTTTTTTTCCTGGCTCCACTCAGGAGCTCTGCTCTATGCTAATCCGTGGAGCATGACTAGGAAATGTTCGGCAGAGCGCGAGGCTGCCTGGGCCAAGAACGTGCCAGGGAGCAGGCGGTCAATTTAGCAATTGGACGCCCACGAGATTCACATTCCAGCGCCTCGGAATGGCCACGGTCCCAAAGCCCTGCAAACAGCCGTGGGTCAGGACATGTGCCAGGCAGGGCGTGCACACACACTTGCTCTGCAGGCTTCCTATGTGCTGTTACCTGAACAGGGTTGTATGAGTAGCGATATAATCAAGATGTATGGCAAATAAGTAAATACAATATTTGTATATGTTTTATTCTCTGTCACAAAGCAAATGACAAATATGCTGCAGACACTTTTTGTCTGGATGAAAATGAATCCTGTTCTTAATAAATTCTTTATTTGAACAACTGCATCCATTTGTCTCCCCTCCTTAGATTGCCCATTCTTAACTATGTCCAATTTAGCATTGAAAATTAACTTTTAACAATATTAAGCAAAATAACACAGTGAAAATTTCTAAATATAAATATTAAAAAACATTACTGTCCCATAAGATCCATTGCTCCTGTGGCACCTCCTGGCAATGCAGGACACCCTCTAAGAAGCTTGCACTGACAGTGTGCAGTAATGAAAGATGGTTTCTCTGTTAACACATCCTGATGGGGCATGGCAACACTAGGGCATATGAATTCATTGCAAGTTTACAAAATAGCACTTCCTAAAACGTAAAGACCTTAATAAATATTTGGAATATAACAGTCACACAGGGTACACAGCAAACCATACAACATTGACCTCAAACATCAAGCAACTTACAAGAAAAATGAATTTGTTTCATACAATTCTGTTGAAAATATAGGAATCTCTGAGAGAAGGGATTGTTTTTACTTAGATCAAACTATGCACTGAATGTAAAATTGAAACTTTTTATATAAAATGCCTTAAGTGCAGTTTTCCTTTATTCTTTTCTTCCCCTAATTATTGCAAAGTAAGATATAGGGTGGAAAGGTAAGGATTTTAATTTCATTACTTTTATAATACATTAGACTTCATGCATTTTAAAATTTTATTTCAGATCCCTTTTTGCACGTTTGACTTTTAAAGATTCTGTTGCTTCATCAAACTCAGAAAAATCATTAACCGTTCTAAATTGAATGAATTTAAAGTCGGGCTGTAAAGCACATGTGTGCTCTCATCATGCTCCTCAAAGGGCCACCTTTGGATCAGATTTTGGATCCTCAACACCAAACCTGGTCACCCCTAGTCATCACTCCAATGTTGATAATCTACTGATCTCAAGTAATAAGCACTCATTAGTGAACAGCTACTACAAAAGGTGTCATCCTAAGCCATGTCCTTCTCATCTCTCCCTGAGGACTGGGCACCCTGTGACTTATTAGGGCCTGAACAATGTCCCTCAGATCCCTTTATTGCTAGAGAGATATTAAAAATGGGTCTAATTTTTTCAATTTTAATCTGTGTCAGAAAAAGCCCCATCATAACACAATATTAAGATCTTTAACAAAAAAAATTTAAACCAAAATTTAACATGTTATGCTACTGCTTCTTCCATAGTCATCCTTCCGTGTATATACACATATAATTAGCCAATTGTAAATCTGTATTAAGCGATGATGTAATTAAAAACATTTATCTTGGAAGACTGTGTATGCATGCAAAGCATAACATCAGGACATTCACAAAAAAAGCTCTCTCTGAGTGTTACAGAAATGAGGGAATTAAAGAGATTTCAAATCTAGTATCACAACTACAAGTGTTCTTGGTTTTCCATTTACATCTTCCTAGCTACCGGATAGAAATGAAAGCAAAAATATAAGTCATTTTATTTAAGACTCATTTGCTAGGATGTAACAATAAGATTTACAAAATGTAGTATAAGGAAAGAGTTTCTAACTTTAGCTGCTAGAATCACCAACATAGCCCCAAAAGCTTAGACTAAAGTAAGGGAGATAACTTAGTTTGCTTTTGACACTTTTTTTCCTACTACTGAAAAATGCTTGAGGAGAGAACTCTGTACGCAAAAGAAAAATTTTAAGCACAATGTGTAATTTCATCTTCTGTTTATACCTCTCCTGATATTAAAAAAGATAAATGCAAAAATAGACTTTTGAGACTCTTTCCTTCTCACATTAAAAAATAAATTTGTTACTGTTTCACGGTTGAGGCTGAGGACACACAGCTGGTCTAACCAAGCATTCAAGCAACATGCAGCTATGCCCTACTTGGTACTTTTTGGTTAGATATTTCATATCACTTGTACTTCTCAACGTTAGAAGATGTTCCCTTTAATAATTTGTTTATATCCCAGCATCTAAGTTTATCTAGTCCAAAAACAAAAATACCCTTTTACTTTGCTTAATAACATTAGATGCAAACAACAGAACCTAAAAACCAAGTTGCACTTACACTTGTTGTATTTGCTCTGGGGACTATTGACCAGCATATTGCTCCCAGGTATCATAGATTAAAAATCATACTCACATGCTCATGCTAAGAAACACAACGTGAGAAGGAGAGTAAGTGAAACAAAAATAAGTTTAAAAAACCCCAAATCCCAGGAGTATCTCCAAAACCAGTATCTGTCAATACAGAAAAAAACACATCAGATTTACCACTGGCACATTAGAACAATGCACTTAAATGCAAGTTTAGAAGATCTGCATTTTTATCAGCTTCTCATATTGAAAGCATCTGATTTCATACTTTAATTTGACAATATTCATGTTAGCTTTGGACAAGACAAAGGCAATTTGGATGAAATCAGCTTAGTCATATAACACACTGTTTCAAAAGCAATGTTAACACATTAACGACTGTTATTATCAGTCTTCATTTAAAAGCAAAATACAAAAGCATTTACCAATGAAATAAAATCCTGATTTTTATTAGCAGTGAAGATTAGTATCTCATTACCTTGCTTCAAGGATTAACCAATACTTCAGCATTGATTTATGAATGAACTTAAAAGTCAGAGATATTTTCTCAGCTAAGGAAAATCACCAGAGCAGCAAAATGGAAATATTTGAAAGAACACTACTGTCTTAAGTATTTTTAAAATGGACAGGTTCTCAAATGTCTGAGCCCTGCTGCAAAGGCAGAAGCCTTTAAAAGTGAAAACTATTTAAAGCTAAACTTCTTCCTCTCTAAGTGATTGTAAAGTGTATGGTAATATAATCTTAATTACTTTGACAAATTAAAAGGAGGTGGTGGCAGAAATAATGTAAACTACTCTAAAATTATAGATTTCTCATTGTCATAACTTTCTGATATTAAAAGATATAAACAGCGTGAAAAAGATGCATATGTGAAATACAATGCACTCATCTTATTCATCTGTAAGGCTAGTTATGAAATGCTGATTGGCAACAAGAAGTGACAAGATGGAGAAATATCCACTCCTTCAGCTGTGTGATACACACTGAATCTGGAAAAAAAGGTGCAAACTAGCTAAACTAATTTTCCTTTAAAAAAAAAAAGGACGCAATTTAATAGATAAATATTAGAATTGTAGATCTATTATATTTAATAAATTAAATCCATAATTTAAGTTAAAGAATTTCCATCTTTTGTTAAGCACTTTTCCAACATTTTTGTAAAGTAGGAATTGTCGTAACTGGATGACTTCACTCATACTAAATCTGAAAGAAGAAAATAAGACAATTTTTTTTTCTAACCATTGCAGATTAATTACTACCCAGCAGAAATAACCTATACCTTAAACACCAAACTGCTATGTTTCTCAATACAGAACAAAAGATCTGCAAATGCCAGCAAGACTACATTGCTCATGTCTACTTTATCCTTATTCTTTTTTTATTCAAGGTCATCCCAGCAGGAAATGAAAAACAGCCATCAGCATAGTAAAAACATTCAAACAGAGCAGAGCATGAAAATTGCACAAAAGAGGTTATATAATCAAGTCAGTGGAGTAACTGGATGATGTCAATGGCACTTTAATGCTGCTTTAACTACTGCCCTGTAAAAAAATGTGTCACTTTGTTGAACAAACAAAGACACAGCCACCACTTAAAAAAAAAAAAAAACAAAAAAAACCAACAAATCCAACTTGCAGTTATAGCACTACTTACAGTAATCATCTCTGTTAGCAGTGTAACAGTTGCTAGAATACCAGAGGAACAAAGTTTGGCTCCTTTTCAGATTTAGCCCTAGAGCTTCTTTCACAAAATTATATCATTCTCATTTTTCTTGGCAATTCATTTTCTGGATCAATTCCTCCCCAGTCTAATTAGTACATACAATGTGTAATTTACTCTAATTTACATTGAGATACTTTTATTATTGTTACATCAGCATGCAGCACATAAAAAAGCCACTGCATTTTGAGATGAGAAATTAAAATATTATTCTTACATGGTGAGGGGGTATCATAGTCAATAATACTTAGTGTACTGTAATTTCAGTGACAAAAGTAAATAGTAGGATCACAAAAATATTGGAATCTCTAGAACAGGATAGAGAACATTTGGCAGTACTCACCTTGATCATAAAACTATGCTTAAGAAAATATAAATAATAAAGTCTGGAAGATCTATCAATTATCTAATTAAAATACTATCTGATTTGCACAAATATGTAAGATTTGTTGACAGGAACTTTGAGTTCACATGTCTTAAAAACTCTATTTTATCGGTTACAGTTTTGGTGAATGGAGAGTTTATAATGTATCTTTCTCCAAGAGCTAAGGATTTGTTTTAACTAACAATTATTTTGCCATTACAGTTGAAAGGAAAACATTTATATGTTAACTCAATGAAATGCAACACAGTATTGTCTTACTAAGTCTTTAGATCCCTTTTCTGCCCTTGTTGCCAATTTTTTCCAACCAGCCATTAAAAGTGCCATTAAAAGGACTCAAGTGGGATTTGCTGGTTCAAAGTTTTAAGTCTGCAGGCTTAATCGTCAAGAATTATACATGGAATTTTTACCCTGGCGTGACTGTGGCTCTTTGTCTCATTCACCTTCAGAGTCCTCCAAAATCCATCCACTACAGAAATACAGTATTTTTGAAATTGGAAATTTTATTTTGTAGTGGTTTCTAATTCTCATGCCATCTTAAAAAAACAAAAAACAAACACCAAAACAAAACCAAACCCACACAACCAAAACCCCCTCCTTTTAAGAGCATGGGTAAAATTCAAAGAGATGTAATGCTGTTTCTACAGTCGGAGAAATAGGAAAAAAAAAAAAAGAAAAAGGCAAAATCTGTCTTTTTTCCTCTCAGGGGGATCTATTGCTAAAACCAAACAATGAAACGGTTGTTGACAGCACACCATATGTTTCATTACTGATTATTTTTCACAGAAATAACCTTGGGAAAGGGCTGATTTCTTGTCCTGTGCTCGTGCTGTGCCCAATAAAATAGAGCACAACAGTTGTGTCTGAGCGCTGTCCTAACACAAATCCACGATGGTAAAGGTCTTGGATCAAGCTAATGGTTGGCACAGTCTCCGCAAAGAGTTATGATACATTGAAATATTTGTGGCAGCTGGGAGATGCAGCCTTTTCTTGGTTTTCTCCTTAATATTTAAGAATATCCAGTTTCAACTGAACTTGTGAATTTAAAATTAAAAAAAAAAAATTATCCTCTGTAGTAGGCTAAAGAAGACACCAAAATGGGAAGCTGACTAGTTTATGGCTTAGCATGAACCACTGAAACAAATGCACTAGTTTTGTTTGGTTTTGAAGTTAGCAGATCTGTGAATTACAGCTGTGAAAAGCCCACAGAAATTCTGCTTTTATGCTACAGTCATAAATTAGTCTTTTTTTCCTCCCATGCACCATTCTGTAAAATAAATACTGTTTCTGCATTTCTCAGTCTCACAGGGATGCTTAATTCCAAACTCTCTATCCATAAAATACTGATATTCTCAGAGGAAAGAACTGAAAGCCAGAAAGAAACATTATCATCGCTGACCTCTCACACAAGCCAAGTCACACAACAATAGAGAAATTCTTGTCTTAAGGCAATTAGTGCTGTCAGAGCTGAGCCATCTCTTTGAACAATATATAAAACTGTGATTCAAGACCATTAATCAAGCAAAAGCTAATGACCTGCTAGTCATTCTACTAGTTAACTATATTCACTGTTAAAAATGGGATAGTCTCATCCTGCTTCCAACTTTCAGCTTGAGCATGTTTGTTTTCAGTTTCTGCTCAGCAGAAACAAACAGCTTTAAGTGAGGAATAGCACTGACAGTTTTTCTTTAAAAAGTCGAAATACTGAGGTTCATGCTTTTTTTGCAGCAGCAGCAGCAGCTCTTGAAAGATATAAAAATAAGTAACTCAATCATAAAGCTTCAAATAAGGGTGTGTAGGAAAAAATACTCCCAGCTCTGATTTTGTTCTATAGCAGATTAGTTCTTTCTCTGTTTACTGTCAGGAAAAGCGATGCAAACAGTATGGATATTCATAACTGAAAACCAACACAGGATAATCACCCGTGTTTTACCAGAGTGACTTAAGTTTCCTCCTAACTCTGACGCATCAGCACCTCTCCCATAGGAGCACCGTGCTGAGCTCCCCTTATGCAGGGCAAGGATCAGTGGAGAGTTGAGCTCTCAGCAACAAAGACTCTAGAGCTGAAAACAGGACGAGAGTGGGGCTGTGAATGAAGGAACAAACTGGACAGGTAAACTAATAAGCTACTGCATAAGCATGGTTCCCCCATCACTGCAGTTTAGGGACTTCTAAAGGGCAGGCAGCCTCATTGATGATACAGCATATGAGCCTGTGTTATATTTATTATGACAATAAATGACATCCAGCATCTAAAATGCCAATGACCTTACTAAAGAATGCCCATTTTGTCTCCTTCAATTCAAAAAAGAAGTTCTGCAATACAGGATCAACATCAAGCCAAAGGATGTGGAAAATTGAAGGAATTACTGCATCTAAAAACAACATCTAAATTTGACTCAAAAGCCTTTATTCATTGTAAATCTATGCGTCACTCTTCCCCTTACACTAGGCAGATTTTTGTTGGAATATATTTCCTACTGTTTTGTACTTCCCACCTGTTTCCAATACAGTGATAAGCATATTAGATTACAATAGACTTAAGAGGTGTTGTTAGAATTTATATGGAGTAGTTGTTTTTGTAGAATGCTGAGGACATTTTACTGTTTATATGGAAACACTATTGGCTTGTATTAAGAGCAATAACAAAAAATCAGGTACTCTATCACTTGGCCGCAGACTGGATTCCTCGTTTCAGACAAAGCAACAGCTCTTCCTTCCACTTCATGGAAAATACCAGGTCACCTCAATGAAAAAGCTACAGCTCTTGGAATGGAATTTTCTGCTTCCTGAGGTTCAGGACAGGCTGCAAGAGCTGAAAGTTAGCTACTTTCTGACTCTGCCTCCAGCTCCTCCTGCTCCTGGCAAAGCAAAGGCAGAAGAACAGGGCTCTTAGGACTCCTCTGATATTTATCTCCCCATTCCCCAGGAGTGCAGACAGCCTCAAGGCAGGCAACTGGGCGTTCCTGTCTCTTGGGAGAAGTTGTTTTCTCCCCATGCAGAGTGATGCAAGTGGCTACTAGAACACATTCAACCTTAAAGTACCCAACGGAATGACATTCAGGGAAAGGGAATGTCTGGGAACAGATTATTACTTCCCTTTTTTTCTTATATCATGTCCGTCCTCACACAAATATCAAAATTATAAACAAAAAGCAGTTTTGGAGCTACCACTCATTAGGAAACAACTTACCTTACAGAATACATCTAGAGAATAATAAAAGATTAATAATAAACATTATGCTTTATACATTTTTCTTATGATTGATTCATAATTTGAATCAATCAATACCCATCATCTCTTACCTCCCATTGCAAAAGAAGAATTGAACTAAGTAATACTAGCCTACAACTTCTTCCCCTGCACATTTCTTTTCTTCTTTCTCTACCTAAATTAAACTGATTTGCCATCTCAAAAAACAGCTTGGAAAACTGGATTGCTGCAAATTATGGATGTATTTGAAATTTCCAAGTAAATATTACTAGTCTTGAGTGTTTGTCAGCATTTTTAAATTCCAATGGCCTCAGGAGATCACATCTACTTTATATTAAGTCAGGTACCCTCTTCCTAGCAGTTCTAATATTGGCAGTATTAGAAACTATCAATTAGAAAACTCTTTTTAATCTCTCTGTAGTTATTTCATCCTATTGACACAACACTGAAGATATCAGAAAAAAGTATGAAACATCTGTAGACAGAAAAATGTTTTTGCACACTTCTATACTGTTCATAATGCAAAAAAGTTCATTTCTGAATAAAATCGAAGACAATTTTATCCTTCTTTAGTCTTCACCATGTAATGCCATTTTTAAAGTTTTAGTTCAATCTGATTTTTCTATTTTGAACACGTTTCAACTTACATTCTTGCTTTTATTACCCCATAGAAAGTAGCTACACCCAGGCCATATAAATACCATTTGGGCCACATGGAGGCCAGCCGTGCTGCCCAGTAACACATAATAGCAAACATGGACTCTCAAGGGGTCTTTCCTCAGTTTGAACATAAAGAACAACACTTTTGACCACATGTGTATGTAGAAAAAGGTTCAAACATTTGATTACCCTTGTCAAAGTAGAATGAAAACATCAGAATTATCTCTAAAATATTCAATTAAGTACAAACCTGCCTTTAAGGAATATCAGATGGTTTAAAGTATCCACATAATAAATACCTAGCATAACAACTCCATCGAGGGGACATTAATTAAAAATGAAATTGTGAAAGTTAAAATTGCAGACTTCTCTGAGGTAGGACATTTGTTCTGGCAGGTGGAGCAGCCCAGGGAAGCACAGAGCAGAGGCTGATGGCACTCGCATCCCTGGCGAGGAGGGAAAGTGGAAGGAGACTTTTTCTCAAGAAGGGGCACTTACAGTTCTCTGTGTGCCCAGACCTGCCCCTTCAAGCTGTATCACAGATTCAGATTATTTTTCTGTTTTTCTCTGAGGGCATGTCCTGTTAGGTGAGGCCCCAGGGGCAGGTTAGAATTGTGAGGTTTCCTCAGGAGGCAGCTCCTCCTCCTGCCACCTGCCAGGCCACCCTCTCTCAGAGAGCACAGGCCACCAAATCAGGGAAATGATTCAGAGTGAAACCAAATATTCTTCCCTTGCTTATTTTTTAGCTAACTCTGAGAACTGATGAAGAACTCAGGCAGGAGTGAGAAACTACTGCTGGCACCCAGCAGCCAAAAGAAAGACAAGTACCACTCACAGGGTGTTTTTGAGGTGCTTTTCTTTTAAACTGCAAAGGAGCACAATTTCTGTTTTGCAAATTAAAAAAAGAAAATTGGATCAAAAGAAGTAGATATATAGTAGCATTAATATGCTAAATAGACCAGCTACTTAAATACATTACACTTACTATTTTCTTTTAATATGCAATCTAAATAGTTAGATTTTTAAAAAAATTACTATCTGCAGTCAAACATTTTTAACAAAATTTCTTAGTTTCAATAAGCAGATATATCTACCAATTACTTATCAGCTTTTAACAAAAGTTTCTTAGAATGTTTCTACTACTCAAAACCACATATCTACATGTCCTGAAAATGTATAAATTAGTAATATGCTACTTGAGACTAAGACCACTGCCATATATGTCATATATTTGGCTTAAAAGATGGTGGAAAAATTCTTTCTTAGAAAGATTAATCACTAAATTTTAAGTTCAACTGAAAAAGAATCCTCTGGGCCCACAGATAAACTATCATTGCTGTTAAAGTGGACAGAAGTACAAATATACCCTCTGATCCAAAGGCATACAAACACCAGTTTATGGCTGGGATTTCCACAAATACTTAAGACACTTCAAGAAGAACTGAAGAGGCTGAAGAGCACAGGCCACAAACCCACCACTTAGCACTTAAGTGCAAAACTTCCTACTGGTAATGCTTCCTCAGGCGTCAGATATTGGGCTACTACAGTAGCGCCGTGGCTGAGATGTCTCCTGACAGATTATCCACTTGCTGTGGTCTCCGGAGTGACAAGTCCTTCCCATGTCCAAACCACACAGCTAAAGATAAGCGTGAGCTGAATGAACATTTTATTTCCCACCCACTGAAGCTTTGTCACTACGCAGTTAAAACTAACAGATTTACATAACGAGACACCAATCAAGAAAAAAACAGAACAAAACAAACCCCAAATTTTAAATCTGCAAAGGCATTTAACAAGATATTCAAATCCTGATGCTATCAGAAATTTCTTACATGGAGGTCCAGATATTAAAACAAATTATTTTATGGGTATCTCCCATCATGTCCAACTATCTCCAAAGTTCGAAGTTAAAAAAATAAAATGAATTCCACTCTAACCATAAGCTTCTTTTAAAAGCAAATTTTTGTCTACACTGTCCAGAAGATTGATTCCTGAAAAATGAAATATCGTTTCAGAGAAATCAGGATATTTTTAAAGTGAAGTCAGCTTGCAAAAGCCACCAAGTATAGAAAAGTTATTTAAAGAACCAACCAACCAAACAAGATACAATTTCTGTTACAATGTCTGACACAAAGGACAGATACTTGCTCTATTCTAGCACTATTACAAAATAATTCCTTGTGGATATTCAGAGAAAAACAAAGGTAAATGACAGGCAATGAAAAACTCTTATCTAAAGAATCTGGTTTGCACAGATATTACTGTGTTCTATGTATAGTTGGAATTCAAAATTTTACCAATATTGAAAAGACAAAACTAGTTTGATTTCAACTTGATATTTTTGAATGGTGAGTGCTAAACCTCAGCTAATCCCCTTTCTCTGATGAGTAAGGGATTATAAACACATACCATGGAGTTATAAAATTGGCATACATAATATACCTGAGTCTGGGGGCTGTACATTAGTTACTTGCCTACCTCTTATATCTGTTTTAAGTATTGCTCCCAGTGCAAGTTCATTAAAACCAGAACATTTCCCTTGTAATATCAGAGGTGTTTGGAAATCCTACCAATTTCTTCAAAAGATAATTCTGTCTTATACCTATCAATGGATATATATTTTTCATATAGATATGACCAGTATAAAGATTGACACTGAAGACTGGCTTTTTTTAATAAACCTCGCTTTCAGCCAGTTAATTACTTTGCCAAGTTGTTCTGTTGGAAATCTCTAACGAATACTGGGTCCCAGACTCTTTTTACATATTTCGTCTCTTTCCAAATCTTATATTCAATTATTCACATGCAAGATATATCCAAAATATTTAAGTAAAATAGAGGATATCAAAAAGAAAACATCTACTCCAGAAAGCACGTGAAGCTGATATAGTATAAAACATCTAAGAAAATCCTCATATCACAATGGAGAATTAGAAGATTTTCTGGCTAAGTTTTCAAAACTGTTGATTACTGAATCAAGAAAAATGTTTCAACATTTATCAACATTTTGGAAATTTCAACTGATTTAGATTAATTAAAAAGAACTCAGAAAAAAATAATATCCTGAGTTTTAAAAATTGGTTTAAATAAAGTATAATGCTACCATACTAAGAAAAGCATTTACAGACCTTTAACAATTGTCTGGTAGCCATTATCTACACACCTGACAACCAAGTCTTCAATCTATAAATTAATATGCTTTAGCTATACATAAAAGTCTAACTAGCAAACATTTTAATTGTTTCTACCCCCTACATAGGTGCTATTGTGCATTTACTTAAGCTTTTTCCAGGGCAATAAAATTAAATCAGGAAGTTAATGCCCTGAATCTGGCCAGAGCAAGCTACCAACTCACAAAATCAAATTGCTCTCACTGTTCTTACAGCCCTGTCACAGCTCTGCTGTTCTCCTTGCCTGATGTAAGTCTCCCCTTTTACTGGCACTTTAAATCAAATGCCTAGGCCCTTTCTATTGGAGACTGAGAACCTTACAAAAGTCAAAGATCTGAATTTTCTCATTCAGTTTATGTCTGTGTTGGAGGTTGAGGGGGTGGGGAAGTGGAATTTTTACCATTCTGTTGCCAGGTAACTAACGATCGGTACTTAGGGGCCATTTAGGCTCACAAAAGAGACAAGGACTTTCTGTCTGGGCAGAGACAGGAACAAGAGATTTGGGAACTCGATAAGGACTCACTCCTCGCCGGGGTTCAGAGGAGAGAGGAGTGGGAAAAACCGGCTGTCTGCTTTTTGGCTGCGACTGCAGGAAGAGAAGCCCGGCTCTGCCCTAGCTTTTCTCTACCTGGTGAGTGAGTTGCTCGGGGCACAGGACTCCAATCCTCT
>VZRL01001399.1:771116-781700 GCA_013397895.1 Origma solitaria | reverse complement strand
ACTCCATCTCCCGGCTCTGGGCTCTCTGCTGCGCCCCATCCATCTGCGCTCCACGTTTCTCCAGCCCGTCTGCCATCACGCGCGGCACAGATCCAACCTCGCGCCACAGCGCCATCTGCAGCTCCCCGGGAGTCATCGCACCTGCCCTGCTGGGCTGGGAGCCCAACAGCGCCCCTGCTGGCCGTGACCGTGACTGCACCAAACGGGAAAGTGCCTGGCAGCCCAGGGACATTTGCCACTGAGGGTTTTTTTTTGTGTTTTGTTTACTTTTTTAACTTTGTTCACTGTTCTTTTTGTTACTGATTGTTTATCTCATTATAGATACTAGTAAAAAACTCTTATTCCTTTTCCCATACCTTTGCCTGAGAGCCCTTGATTCTAAAGTTATAATAATTCAGAGGGAAGAGGGTTCCCACCTTCCTTAGCAGACACCTGTCTATCAATCGAAGACAGTCTGTAAAAAATAAATACTCCCATCTCACAAATTTCTTGGAGAGTTTATCAAAATGCCATCAAACCAAAACTTTTTCCTTGAATCCAAATTAGCTATTATCCCAAAAAGTAACACAATATCCCTTAAAAGGCATCCTGCTTTGGTAGACCATGTACTTTTATATATATATATATATGTCACAGCATCATACCCCCGCTCTAGATTTTTACTTTATCTCAGCAGACAATGTAATGTGGCTTTTATTTTTATTTGAGTTTTGAATGGCCCACTAGAGTTATCTATGCACCAGAACACATATTGCCCCACATATTTTTCAAAATATTTTGGAAAAATTGGGAAAAAAGTCTCACTTCTCACCATTAAAACATTACAAGACATTAATTTAGACACACTTTAAAGATTCGAATATTGGTGACTGATTTAATCCAATTATCATGATAATCTATCATTAAATAGAAGCCACTACAAGATACCAAATAGTGAAATTTTTTATCAAAGTGGGCAACCAAAATCTTGTAAAAGTGAAATATTTGCTTCTGTAGAGCATGGTGGACCTTGGACAGAGGCTATAAGCCTCTGAATTTAACTGTTCTGAGAAGTCTGCACTGAATTTCATGCTGCCCCAGTCACGATGCTCACACTGCCCAGAGATAAGGACTCATTCATGAGTCCAGATGAAAGGACTCATTTATTCTATTTTTTTTTCTCCAACAAAGGAAACCAGCAGCAATATGGCTAATAAAATGCTTCTAAATCCAGTCTGGCTAACGCAGTGCAAAGAGCTTAACACCTAGCAGTCATCATCCTGCTTACCAAAAACAGTTATTAGTTAAGGTAACGCTGTGTACCAAGTAATATTTTTCCTTTTTTAGACCAGCCAGGCAATGAGCAGTCTGTTGTAATAAGTGATTTAAGGGGAAAGAATGCTGAAAGAAAATGTTTCTGAAAGATACAGGGAGTGGCAACTGGAAAGACTGAAAAATCTGAAAGTTACAACAACAGATCACAACAGAAAAGGGAACAATGTCATAGGCAGTGAAACTAATTTGGAGTTAAATAAATTTGCGCGTTGTTTTACTTAGTAAAACTTAAAACACAACTCAGAAAAAAAAATAAGAGAGAACACTACATTGCACAAAACTTCACATTTTCATTCTACAAACTCACATGGTTTCAAGAAACCCTGTCAGGCACTGCACAAACTCTTCAATGTCCTAATCTTTGCTTATCTTTGTAAATACAGATTAAACAAAAAGACATGAAGCTGAGAGACCACATCAGTCTCTCCTTCATGTGTCTTTCTGAAGGTTTTGAGACGGTTATTTGTAATAAACATTCAATTTTCTGTTTAAAACAATCACTTGACTCTCATTAGCAGCAGTAATAATGTCATACCAAAAAGAAATCAAATTTGGCAGCCTGATAAGCAAAGGAAGGAAAAGGAAATATTTGAGTCATTCTGTTCCAGCTCAGTCAGCTCTTGTTGCACCATCTCTATGGATTGTCTTGAAACCCTGCCCACATTTGCAATAAGAAAGCTTTTAAAGTTATTTTTGTTTTGGTTTCGGGTTTTTTTATCAAATCCAAATGGAACAAATGATAAAGACAATTTAGCTCAGTTGTTTCCCTTTTACTATATATACATACACACACACACACAGAGTATGTGCAGCATGTGTGTATATATAAATATATAGACACACACATACACAGTATTTAAAATACTGTATTTAAAATACTTCTTTTCATACATAAACTTCACCAGAAAGACAAGCAACTATAAATGTTTAGATTGTGTGATATAGATTTTTAAATGTCACCTTTATAAATGGATCTTTTCTGTAAGTAAAGTCTTATCCTATAAGGATGTGAACACTTTGGCTTTCTGGAAAGAGACTCAGCGAAAGTCCATGTCCAGGACAAATCAGAAGCTTGGGGATTATTCATGTGTAGAAACCTATGCATATGTTCACATCTGTAAGATGAAATCTAGAGTGTACAGAATATTTGATCACAAAATAATACCCGAAGTGGGGAAAAATACTGTCAACAAACTACAATAAGCTTTGAAAGTCTCAGAGATCTGAATACAATAAGAAATAATTGAAAAAATACCATATTAAAACATGAATCAAGATGGATGAAAATTTAGTTTGTTTTTCAATTGTTCAAAATAGAATTGGAGTCTCAAAACATTAATCTAGCATTTTCATTTTACCCATTACACACAGTAAAGGTAATTTTGTAATTTTAAACATAATGCACTATTTCTCTTCCTTTGTTTTTTGTGAATTGTTGTCTACTATTTTTTCATGTCATGAAAGCAATATTGATCTCTTCTATTATATTAAATTTGTTACTTTCCACAGTTTCCTTCTATCTTCATGCCAAGCTCTGTTGTTTACTGTTTTTATTTCCTAGTTTTCTGCTAGACTTTCAACCTTTTAATTTAAATTTAGCTTATTTGCAAGGCAATCCATAAACACATGTGACAAGCCTAACATTTATTTAGGACCTAAATGATGAAGTTTTCTGCTGGCCCATGGCCATCCCCATGTCATCTCTTAATAAGCACTGACCTCACCTGGGAGAGAAGTCAGCAGGGGCTACTCAGAAAACAGAGGAGGTTAGAATATTTATTAATCATATTTTTCTCTTAGGCATGTGTTTACCACAGTTTTAGCTGAGACACTCTGTGTTTCACCCTGTGTTTCAGATCCAGACCCTCCTGATGATGGAAAGGATAGGCAGCTCCCTGTTATTTTTCCACCAGCTGCCTTTGGGAATTAGGAGAGAACGGGCATATTTACTCATGTCCAAGCATCCATTCCCTACTCTTTCCAATGAGTAATCCCATGTTTGTCTCTGCTACATGAAAATTTCTTATTCAGTGTCTCTCATGCCCCTAAATTCCCCAAAGTAATGCTGAAAATTCATTTAACTCATCATTTTTTAATTATGTTGTTTTTTGGGAAAACTGAGTAATAGGCGAGGCACTGAAGCTCGCTGTTAAACAGAATCAGGAAGACAGAAAAATGTTTAAACCTGAGATTTTGAACTGGGGATGTAGACAACAACACCAAGCAATCCACTGATCTGTATAATCCTTACAGCTTTCTAAAATGTTTCAGTGGAACAACTGAAAAATCTTGTGCTGACGACAGTCCAAACTCCCAAAGCTTTGGGAATTAGAAGACAATCTCTTGAAACAGCTATAAAGCAAATATTCCACGCAGTCCAGATGAGCATATGAAGAGATGTTTGTAGTAAATGGAGAATTTTCATAGTTGAGAAAGGTCACCAGTACAGTTTCACAGAGAGCTGTGTTGAGTTTTGCATTGTTCAAGTTATTCCTAAACAAAAGAGTGATGAACCACAGAAAGAACAAAGTTTTGCTTATGATTTTCATCTATTTTAATGGAGTCTGACTAGGAAGAACAGCAAAAAGGCCTGTCAACAGTCCATGAATGGCTATTAAAATGCAGACCTAATGCACGTATTAATACAAAATAATGTATACAGAGAAAACCAAACTTTACAAATAAAATGGCAGGCCTAGAAGTGATTATTACTGCTTACAGGTAAGACCTTAATCTACCCTTGACTAGTCCATGAAAAAAAAAAAACCAACACACTCCAAGAGAAGGAAATACCATGTTAGGAATTATTAGGAAAGTAAGAGAAAATAAAAACAGTCATCATCCTAATGCTGCTGTATAAATGCCCAGTTAGCCCTCATACTAGATTTGTCCATACAAATACTGGGGAAATTTACAATTACCTCACCTCAAAACACAACAGAGTGGGGAAGTAACAGTTCAGATGACGAGAGATTAAGAATAGCAACCTTTCACTGAGAAGACTCCAACTTTAAAAAGAAAGGAATGGAGAAGATTAGGATCAAAGATCACAAAATCATGGCTGGCATGGCAGAGAGGGATCAAGTACTCACTGACTCTTCCAATAGAAGAAATGGGGGACACTAAGTGAAGTTAACAATGTGCAGGCTTCAAACAGAAGAGAGCAATTTCCACCATGTAGTTTGTGTAGTACTCCTTGTCACTGAAAGTTATGAGTGTAACTTAACAGCTAAGTTAGTTGAAAAGAAGAGGTTAAACAATTTGTGGAGGAGTGATGCATCAAAATTTACGTATAATATGGAAATATCTTTAGCCCAGAAAATCCATATCTGCAAATTGTTATAGGGATAAACCACTACATGCTGCTCTATACTGTCTACTTGTTTATAAGCTGCCCTTTCAGCCACCCTTAAAAAAACAGTTATCACGTCAAACAGATCTTTGGGTTTACTTATTAAAGGTATCTTTCCATAAATAAAGACATAGTTATAATTTTAACACTCAAATGTTAAGTATTTATTGCTCAAAAATACATCTTTGTAAAACAAGACAAAAACCACAAATTGTATTTATTAACTGTATATGACAATGTATTCCTCTGATGGCAGTGTGTTATGTGTACAGTAAGCTACTTGCAGGAAATGATGGGTATGATTTTGTTCCGTATGTTTTCCAATTCTTCAACAAAGAATTTGATGAGGACTAACATACTGCCGAGGTGACAAAAATATCTTCCCACCAGTGAATCCAGTGACTCGAAGCGAAGACTCATTTGGGCCTTCTGTTGCAGCCCTCAGCAGCTTTTCCTCATGTCTCCCAGTAAATGTCAAACACTATCAATGCTGTGCCCTTCTGCCCCCTGCTAACGACCAAACACATTCTGCAAGCTCTGCAAATGTCTCCTTAACACACTCATGCCTTGGTCCTGGGCTCATTCCATCAGCAGCACAACCAGACTGCCTGGGAATGGCTTTAGCAGGCTTTACATCTTACACACCCTCCACAGCTGCTTTGCTGGGGAGGATTGGTATCTTTTGTAGTATCCTTGATATCCAGCTTGATTTGTTGGGACTCAGGATAAGCCTTAACAGAGACAAAAACACTCTCCTTTTAGCAACAATTTATGTACTTTGAAAGTTGTTGGTTTTTTAAAGGTTTATGACTCCTTTCCCTACTCTTTGCAAGTTGTTTCTGTAGAAAATTCTACAAGAGCATTCTCTTCTGAAAAATAGTTTGAACTTTGGTTTAGACAAATAAATATCAACATCTACATACAGACATTTAATATCCTTTTATTGTCAACAGAAGACTAGTCAATACACTTATGCTGGAGAAGGCACAAATAAATTAATAAACTGCCCAAACAGCAGATACTTAATTCAGTTGTCCAACCAGTGGTGCCTGCTGTCGGTTTAGATGTCCAAGGCTATCTGAAACATCTGTTGAGAGCAAGCAGCTATGGCACAGGCCCAATAAGGACCTGGGTCCTTTTGGGGAAGGCAGACTGAGGCTAGGAATTACTATTTCAAATGAAGGTGTCCCCTTTTGAGTGAGCTGAGTTCTGCTTCAGGCACTATGAACTATACTGGCTGAGTTGCTACTCATTAGAAGGGAAGTTCACAAACCAAACACAGCTGTAAATTCCTGTGTATAGAGACCTAAATGCAGGTGTTTTAATCTCAAATCGAATTCTGCACTTGTTCATAAAATTTCCATGAAGAAAGATGTAAGATAATTTTTATTGAAATAATCTTGTGCTTTACCCCCTGTTCTGTGTCATTCAAGCAAATCATCATTTTGGCACCTATTGCAGTTTGCTGCCTAGCCAGGAGTCTGTCAATATCTGTGTCAGTATTAACTTACTTTCAAACCCTTCAAATAAATCTTTAGCATCTGCACTTCTTTTTTTATCACTAAGATCCCTGTGTCTTGAATAAAATCTTCTGCTGTCATACCTCTTGACTGACTCCTACGTGCAAATTGATGTTCAGCCATGAAATTATCAAGTTTACTCACAGTCCACACTTGAGACTGCAATCCTTTGCCCTTCACAGTGATTAGGTGTGTTTATTTTGTCTTAATTTTACTCTACTGGAATTTTTCTAAAAGGGTTTCAAAGATCTGATCAGATGCAAGGACCCTGTATTTTTCAGATGAAAATGGGACGGTTGTTTGCTGGCTGAAAATGCATAATTTAAAATAGCAGATCTGCAAAGTCTGTAGTAAGATTTCTGCTACGATAGCCCAGAGACCCCTGCACTGTCAGTCTCCATACATATCACCCATTTCATTTTCCTAAATGCCTCTGCTAAGAGGTATAATGTTAGCACAAATCAACAATGAAATATGAAATGTCATTACATTTCCACTACCCTTACCTCATTAGTAATTCACATACTCTCCAAATAGATGTGTGATTTGTGCATTTTAGTGTTGGGGTATTTTAAATTGTATTAAGACAGATGCTCTTGAGAAGCATCAATAATGGTTTTCATTGGCATTATGAATGCACATTAGATTCCACCAAAAGCTCTTGTGGAGAGATGAAAAAAATACAACTGCTTCTTACTCAGCTGTCTAGAAAGCCACCATAGAATTAAACAACTAACACTGCCCCCTTTCCCTTTGACATCTATGCTACAGACCAGATATTAAAGTAAATCAATAAATAAGTAAATAAAAAAGTACGCACCCTAAACTATCCATGGTTGAGAATATGTTGGAATCATGGAACAAAAGCCATAACAAGCAACACAGACTGTTGCCTTCAATTTCATTTCAGTGCCTATTTTCAAAAGCTATTCAGCTGGAATGGCTACAACTTAAAAAGTCCTGTTAAGGTTTGATCTCTTAAAGTTACACTTGCACGTTCAAAAGGTGTTTTATTCATAGCAGACATGCAAAAGACCCAAAGTAATAATTACACATAGCAAATACAGAGTGATTTATTTAAAAATAAATTTTTTCTCTTCAATAATTTGCACGTCATTCTAAGTGCAAATCAAGTCCACTTTCTTTTGTGACAACTATTTTTGTCAATTTTTACCTTTTCTGCTATTAACAGAACATTAGTTGCTTTCCTTGTTCAGTCTGTTAGACTCAAATGCAGTGAATACAATTTTGTTTGTACAGCTAGCAAGAAATAAGAGAGCAATGAGGTGCTGCCAAGAAAAACTGTGAACAAATTTCAGTACTCGTCTGAGTATGTTTAACTAGTCCTGTAGACAGGTTTGGATTTGGATTGTGTTTAGATACAAATAGTAACATATTGCATCAATACTAAAAGGTGTCCTGTCAGAATTACCAACACCATATACTCGAAATTTCTATAGAACACAGAAATCCCCTAAAAAATGTAAGATAGGATACAATTACGGGAAGAGGGGACAGCAATAGCACTGCACCCAGAATTTTACATTCCTCGGCTGTTTAAATGGTTTAGTAAAAATGTTTCAGCAATTTCTTTGAATACAAGAACTCTGTATTTAGTCAGCGATGAAATGGAATTACCACTATTGTACTTATGGCATGAAGTAGTTTTTCAAACCATTTTTATGTGGATCTCCATTTTTAAGGGAAGTCAGCACAGGACTGGGATGTTTGCCCCAGTCCTACAAAGAGCCCAAGTAACAATCTCATCTTGGGTTAAACCACATGCTTATGCAAGGCTCCATGAGCTCCTTCAAAGCTGGCAGAATCCACCCTGCGGAAGCAATCTAAACCATGGATTCCAGCCTGCAGCAGGGAAGGGGAAGTGCCAGAAAGTGGAAGAAGCATGAGAGAGTGAGAAAATGTACAGCCAGAAGTAGCACTGGCAAGGTCAGCAACCAGTAATGTTATGAACAGTTTTCAAAAGAGAGCCTGAGATTAGGAGTAGACATTTTTGATATGTGGGGAAATACATTTGGCTGCACCATTGGTCTGGACCCCATGCTGTTTTAATCCATGTAACAAATTACATGTGAAGTAAAGCAAAGTCAACTCAGCTTCCAAAATGGGGCATTTTTCAGAACCAGTGCTCAGCAAAATACTTATGAACGAGGAAAAACTTACGGTGATGGTTTTTTACAAAATTACTTTGCACAGTCAATCTATGTTGTAAGAAAGAAATAAAACAGATGAGAATGTGGAATTTATCAATGCCAGTAAAAATGAACTTAACCTATCTGCAGCACACTTTGCAGGATTTCCTAAATTTGTGTTTTAAATGGGAAGGTGTTCGATTGAAATTAATTTATTATTTTTAATTATCTAACTATCAGCACCATTCCTAAAGAAAATACACTTAATACACAGGCTCCCAGCGAAAGACAAACAGTGAGAGTCAAACCAGAGATGAAATAACTGCTTAGTTTCATGCTTTAAAAAGAAACTGTTCTTGACTGTAGAAAGCCCTCTGTGGGTGATGGGCTACCTCTGTGAAGTGTAACACTGCAGTGTAGAGCTGCAGTTCAACATCACAGGTAAGTAGAAGAAATGAGTGGTAAACTGTCTGGTAATTCAGTGAGCATCTCAGACATTTAATAATTATTCTGAAAGTGCATCCTACAGCTGAAAATAGACAATTCATATAAAACAGGTAAGTTATTTACATATGATTGGTACCTTCAAACTATTGATTACTAAATAAATTGTACCACTGTTCTTTGTCCCAAAGACCCACATTGCCTGACCCAGCTCCTTTCAATTCACAGCCATTCAGGAGGACTGTAACAGAAGGAGTAACTGAGTATTTACAGATTTAATATTACCTGTTTCATTGTTAATAGATCCCCAGTCAGTTGTCCAGAAAGGATAATATCCATTACTAGATGACAAGTAAGGTCACCATTAGGTTTTGGAGAATGCTGGTCATCTGCAGGCACATTTTGCAAATGACCAGTCTTTGTCAAGCTGAAAACATATTTTTAACTTCTTTTGCATTACTTCTGCAGCATGGTAGGTTGCATTATACCAGAATGATAACTCAGATTTGGGATACTAGACAATTTGATATATTAGTGGGGTTAGACAAGCACAATGCTTGCATTGTTCGTACATTCTCCTCTGACTCACTGCAAGATTATAAATACCCACCGTAAAGGGAGCTCCACCCTGGCGAGCTTTAATCCAATACTTTCTGCTGTTGCAGACCCTTCTACCTTTAACACAAAACCAAGCCTTTAAGACTTGACTCCACACTCTCAGATTTTATTTTTTTTTTTAACATTTAAGATGATTCACAAAACTAGCATTACACAGTTTCCTGTAATCTCAACGCAAAAGGTGTTCTGTAAATGTACTTTGTTTCAAATGTAAGAAACATTAACCACCCACTTCCTGTACTGTTCCCTAAAAGGTTTACAAGTACTGCAGGACTAATCCCATTCTGCCAAAAGCCTGCACTTCTTGCCAAAGAGGGACTCAGTTAATGTTAAATGACTGTACTCTTCACATTATATAATACTTGGAAGCTGAAACACAGCAAGGCTTTATAGATCCCTTTTGAAAATATCTCACAAAGTCACAAGTTAATTTATGACAGGAGGCCCCGCAGAAAATTCCCAGGGCCAAGCTCTGCTCAGCTTCCACGGCTGCGTGTGTGTAAGGAAAGGGCAGAACTGGTGCCAAGAGCTTTCTGAGCCCAAGTAACATATAAGCAGGTCAGTGGAACAAATCCGTTTCTCTTAGTAAGGCACGAAACAAAATAGCGTGTGATGTTCATTTGGAATTTTGCCTTCATTGAAGGGATATATGGCTGGAAAGGTAACTGCTTCAGTCAAATCAATGTGAACTAAATGCCAATCATTGTCAATACTGAACTTCATACCAATGCAATCCTACCCAAAACTGACCAGAGGAACAGCCGGGCACTTCAACAGACACATTTGTGCCTGAATTGAGAAACTGCTTATTAACTAATGTTCACAAGTCTCTGCAGGAACTTGAACCGGGTTAGTTTTCAGCAAGCCCAGGGTTTGGGTCCCGGTTTGCTCGTACATCCCCACCACATCTCAGAACTGAGCAGAAAGTGCCACCTATGTCCCTGTCGATCCGCTTGCCGACTGAATATGCTTTTAAGGAGAATTCTAAGGAAGTACAGAAATCCTTCTAGGGACTAAGCTGGGACACAACGCCCGCAAGCTAACCAGAACATCCACCTCTAAGAGCCGCGCAGAACCGGGGGCACTGCTCCGACCCCCCGAGCCCGCGCCGCCGGAGCCGGGCAGGAGCGCGCCGGGCACGGCTGGACCTCGGAGCCAAGCGGGCAGCGGGGCCGGGGGCGGCGAG
>VZRL01001399.1:759395-770606 GCA_013397895.1 Origma solitaria | reverse complement strand
CGGTGGGCCCGCCCCGGCCGGCGGAGGGATGGGCGGCCGCCCCGATCGGGGCTCCGCGCCGTCCTGCGCACGCACCGCGGGGCAGCGCCGGGCACGGGGTGCGCCCGTCACGTCGGGCTGCTGCTCCCCCGCGCTCGGAAGGGAGAGGGTGGAGGCACCCCCTGAGCGGGACGGCATCTTGCACCCCTGGAGAGGGGAGAAGGAAGGCAAAATGAGGGGAGTGGAGAAGGGGAATGAAAGAGTAAGGACAAGAAAGGAGAACAGAAAGCAAGGAGAAAAGATGCGGAAAAAAGATCAGAGAAAGAGAAACCCTTATGGGGAAGAAGCAAGTCCAACAAGCCAATTTCCATTTCTGCCCTGCTTTGGAAAACCCACGTACACAACCCTTGGACTGTCCCCCTGTGAGTGCTGCAATTTTGACTGCTGAGCCAGGACAATCTGTTGGATTTACCCTGAATTACTTTCTGGTGGTGGTTTTGGATAGGTGGCTACACGGGCAGGGAGGTATAAGAGCACTCACCAGAATGTCACTTAGAAGAATAAGTGGTTGCAGCCGCAGCTCACGTGATCTTAACACTTTCTCAAAAGAAATCTTGCATGAGAACAAAGAACTAGATTGCCTTTGAGATATCTAACACTGCCCTAAGTACTTTGTCATTCTCATGTGATGTCAATCCTAAACAGATCAATACCTTTTCTCCAACCCTTTGCCTATCCCGGGTGAGCATTGGCACATCAGTTCTATGATGACAATAACAGTGAGCACAACTAACCTATTATGTCTAACAACAACATATTCTCTTATAAATGATGGATGTCAGCGCCCCCAGTTCCACCCCAGAAATAAGCCCACTTATTCAGACAATTCTGCAGTATTGCCTGAATCCCTTTTTCTTCAAGGAACAATGTAGAGGCCATTCTTGCCTAAAACTTAACTATAGTAATTCATGGAACAGATTGCCCAGAAAGGTTGTGGAATCTCCCTCACTGGAAATATTCAAGAACCATCTGGACACAGTCCTGTTCCATGTGCTCTAGGATGCCCCTACTTGAGCTGGGAGGTTGGACCAGATTACCCATCGTGGTCCCTTCCAACCTCACCCATTCTGTGATTCTGTTATTCTTAATCTCACTGTGAAAACTTGGGTTTAGCCCATGAGTCTGGGAATGACTTTTGGACACTTTTTTCTTTTTTAACATCAAGACAAATACCTCATCAAGAAAATCAGAGCTTGGAAGTGTGCTGTGGTGCTGGAAATCACTAATTGGCCAGAATAAAATACGCTGAGTCATTATTTTTGACTATGTTTTTCATGTGTCACTGTGTCTCCTCCTCTAAAGCAACACAACTGCTTGTGTCTTTAAAAAGTAGTTAGCTGACGGAAGTATAGAAGTGGGTTTTGTGTTCTAAAGAGTCCTGACTCCTTTAAAAGATCCTCCATCATCCCAGTGGTTAACTGGGAGCCTGTGGGCTCAATCTGTGTCTGAAGATAAGGGAGGCTTACTGACATGCCATCCGTATGATTACTGAGTTCCTAGGACAGTCAGAGACTCCTAAAAGACTCTTAACCAGTTAGATACACTTCCAAATTGGGTGCATTTCTAAATACTGTTGCAGGGCTGGGCTTAGTCTTCTATTTCAACATCCTGAGTTGCTCAGAAACAAATATACATACACATCAGCTGTTTTACAGTAGGGGATACCAGTCTGAAGTAGAAGAGAATTTACAGAATAAGCAGATTTAAAAGTTCATCACCTCAATGTCAATTCAGCAAGCAGCTGCTATATGTATCACCTCCTCTGCATTTGTAATCAGTGTTGGGATACAAGCATGTCTTAATCTGAAAATTAAATTTGTTTCCTGGTCCAGGAAAACCTCAGGCACTTTTGACCTACAATGTGCAAATGTTGGCACAAGTAAGTTTTTGTTGCGGAAATGCCACACTCATTAGAGCATCTTGGCAGCTGTAAATCTGTCATCCTGCAGCGCCTGTACTGAAAGCAGCACATCATCTGAGGTTAGATAATTAAACACAGTAATATAGAGATATCACTAAACTGGGATATTTGTAGCATTTAGGAAGATACGACGACAGTTCACTTCATGTAATTTTGGGGCTTTATGATTATTTTTTTTGAGAAATAAAGTACATCGTTAAAAATATGTTTTCTGTAGGAAATTAAAATTGTTCTGAAAGGTTTTTAGCATTTGGGATCTTGATAGACTATTGTGCTATGCCTCAGAAGTATCTGTGCTATCTATGCAATTCTAATAGTAAGAATGAAAGTGTATAGATATTCTCACTGTCACTAGGCAATTTAGATGTAACATGTGCTATAGCATTCTTGTCATTTACTTTGCTACATGCAACTTCCAGGCTCCTGGTTAATATGTTATTAATGCCTCATAAGTCATTTAAGTTAGACTTTTTTCATACCCTGTGGAATCCAGAAGTACGAGGTATTACGTTTATGTTTGGACTCAATGATCTTAAAGGTCTTTTCCAACCTAAACAATTCTATGATTGTATGATCTTAATACTCACTGCATGCTATTCTAAATTGGTGGCAGGGAAGGTTTTTGATAGATAAGACTTCCAAGTGGTTTTGATATATGTTTCTATTCTTAGCCAGTTTTCATAGAAGAATTTTTATAAAATGTGCAGGGTCATTTTTATTGACCCTGCATATAAATATCCATGGGAAATTTGTCTTCTGTTTCCAATTTCTCTAGTTAAAGAGTTGACCTAACTTTAAAAAAAAAAAAAAGAAAAAAAAAAAAGAAAAAAAAAGAAGCTGGAAATGAAATATCTTTCTTCCAGAATGATAGTAGAAGTAATTACCTTATAGTTAGATACAGTGTAAATCTCCACTTGCTTTTAAAAGGTTCCTATCTACCTCTCAAATTTTTGTCAAATACTGCCACTTGCTGGTTTTATTCCATACCAGTAATTTAGTTTTATAGCTTTTGCTTTGCTGGAGTAGTAAAAAAAACTTTCTAAAAGATCAAATAGTTAATACTTTCATCTTTTGTTTTTCTAAAAAATCAGGTATAAGAAATATACGCTCAAGTCCTCTTCAGTTTAGTTTGTCTTCATGTTAACATTCTGTCTTTGGATATATAATCAGGCATTCGAGACATTTCAATATATCTTCAGATACCTGACAATGGAAATGCTTTGCATTGTCTTCAGCAGACACTGAATCTTGGCCTAGTTCCTTAACTACAACCTTTTCGTCAACAATAACAATAACAGTTAAGAGGACCAGATTGACAATATCACTAATGAAGCACCATAGAAATTTATATTTGAAGTGTTTTCATTATAGTATACCAGCACAGAGATCTAAAGATTAAACACATGTGATCTTTAATTTTTAAAATGCAGAAACAAAACTCAAACTGGTTTTGAAAGCATAGAATCTTACCTTTTATTTCTATTATATATGCAAAGTGAATATCATGGGGTAGCTGGATGGCATGTCAGCAAGTGTGCTAAATGCAATTATTAAAATTCATAAATTCATAAAGTTCATAAGCTTTTCTCAACTATCCAGAGATGTTTAGGCTATACTCAGATACATTGTTCTTGAAATATATCATGCATCTTCATAGCCACATCTGTCAGAGGCAATGTAACTTCTCTGAACATGGGCATTTGAGACGTAATGATATCTGCTGGCAGAGCAAAGAAGATTGAGGATGTTTTCTCCACAGACTCACACATCCTTCTTCCTCTCAGTTTGGATAGTGATGCTGTTGATATCTTTAAAGGCTGCCATTCTCCTTTCCTGAATATAATATGAATTTCTGGAGGAAATTATTCCTTCACTTGTTCCATTATAAAAAAAAAATGCTGCCTCCAAGTTCAAACAAGACTGTGCCTAGTTCTGGAATGTGCTGGTTATCTTTATTTGCCTGGTGACTTGCAGACACCTGAACAAGCATTGCTAGTTTCTTTATAATAATAAATTCCTGTGACTGGCAAAAAAAAGAAAGGGTTGTCTTCCAAATTATCTTTGAATCTTCATTTCAACTAGACTACCTGGTGCTAGTGAATGTGCTCAAGGAAAGATGCTCACTGTATGTTGAATCAGCCAGTATAACTTACATTTGCCACATATTTCTATTCTTTCAGACAATGCATTTTAATGTGTCCTCCCTTTCAAAGGCACAGTTTGTTACATGTAGGAAATTGACCTTCCCCTACCCCTTATCTGATATTTAGGGAAACAAATAATAAGCTTGTTCTTTTACTAACTGTGCAATAAGGATCTATTAGACCTTTGGTTTGATTCCACACAACTCTCACAGGTAACATGGTAGGGGTAAAACACTTCTCCACCTGCACTGGCTAGTGAAGCCAGGCTTGAAAAGTAGATAGGACAAGAGGATAGCCTGTTTTTTGCACTCTGGTTTTTTTAATTATATGCTAAGAAAAATACTGAATTAAAAAAAATCTAGCCCTGTTTTGGCAAGCATGTTAAAATGTAGAAAAACATGGCCAGGCAACATACAGTGGAGGAGTTTGCCTGTGATGATAAAGGAAAATAAGGAAACTCCCCTGAAGAGACTTTCCCAAAGGAAAATGTACTTGAACCAATGAGCTCCTGGTTTCCCACAGAGTAATTTTCCTTAATATCAGCATAGCGGGAAATTGGGTGTTATTAGTTTAATCCCTTGACTACACTGAGGAAATACCTCACCCAGAAGAGATTCCAGGCTATGATTTGTTCTGCAGCTGTGCCTGGAGGCCTCAGAGGATCAGAGCCACCAGCCACATGTTTTACTATCATAAATAAAACCGAATTCCCTCTCTGAAGAGAGATGAATGCTGTGGGACCGTGCCCACTTCCCAGATGGGCACCTTGAGCCAGGGCCTGGCTCTCGTGGTGCGGGGCCAGGCTGGGAAAAGCAGAGCTGTGCCCTGGGCACAGGGAGCTGCCGTGGGCAAGGCCAGGGCCCTGTGAGGGCAAGCAGACCTGCTTTTAAACAAGCTGCCATTTCCAGCCTGGCCTCAGCCCATCCCCAGCCCCACAGCCCCGCCCAGACACCGCAGCGCTGTGCCGGACACCGGCTCCCGCTGTGGGCCTGATCCCAGCCCCAGCGCACAGGCCAAAATCCTGAGCCATCCCTGCCTCATCGCAGGCCCCACGGAGTGCCCTGGGCTGGCTGAGAGCAGCAACAGGCCCTGGCTGCCGCCCTGGCCGTGGGAACAACAAATCCCAGGAAGGGTCCCAGAGGTAGCAGTGAACAAATGCTGTTCGACTCTCCAGAACAGTGTAGATGTTTTCTGTTCTTAATTTTAAAAGAATGAGCATCATCAGGAGAAACATAGGCAGCAGATCAAGGGAAGCGGCTTTCCTCCACAGCTGGTGCACGTGAGGTCCTGCCTGGAAGGACACAGCCTGTTCGGCCTCATCAGATCAAAGGGGATGACAAAAAGCAAGAAAGAGGAACACCAAGACACCCAAGCGCCTTGAGTGTGTGACCTGTGAGCACAGACTGAGGGATCTGGGTTTGTTCCGTCTGGTGAAGTTTGGTTAAGGTTGTGATCCAACAGCAACCTGTGACACTTGGAAGAGAAAGTACAAACATCGATAAAGCAAAGGAACTTTTTGCAGTGGCAGATGATATAACAGCAGTGATATAGATGCAATGGTTGTAAATTGTAGTTTGAGAAATTTAGGTTAGATATTGTGTAAAAATACTTTTTACTAGGATGGCAGTGTGGCACTGGCACAGGTTACATGGAAATGCTGGAAACTGTCTTTCTGAGAGGTTCTCAAGATTTGATTAGGCAAAGCCATGACTGCTATGAGATATTGCTGGCAATAATCCTTATCTCAGCAGGAGGCTGGCCAAGAGGTCTTCAGACATCCCCTCCAGCCATCATCTCTGTTTTTTTCATCACCTGACTTGCCCTTTGGCAATGACACCTCACTGTTAACAATAGCTGAGCCTGGGTGACCAGCTTGGGCAAGATGCCTCACCAGACTAAAGGGTGAGTCATTCAAAACTTCACCAACGTGACACAATCTGCGACAGGAATGGTCTGCTCTATTCGTCATGACCTTAGCTTCCAGTGAAATGCAACAGTTTTTATGGAGCAAAATCAATTTACTGTAGTTTGATTGGAGTAATAGTTTAACAAAGGTCTTTAGAAAACCATATACAATGCAGTACTTAACAGGACATTCAGAAGAATATGTATTTTTCCATATGGATATTTGTGTTTAAAAATAATATACCAGAAAGATATAGTTCCTCAAACTTTTGGGTCAAATACCAAAGTGCAGCAAGAGGCAAGAGGGTATGTTCAGCTACTACATTGTCTGAGGTTGAGGCTATCAACAGACCTCTCTTAAATTATCCATGCTTTCTTTCCAGGCTGATCAAAGTCAATAGGGCTGTTCAACCAGGGTGGGCCAGCTCAGTCCTGTTCCCTCCCTCAGGGCACTTTCAATGGCCTCTAATTGCTCCCCCGATTGACTAATTGCTGTTTGATCTTCCTCCTTTAGTCACCTTTGATGTTCTGTTGTTTGTTACAGAGTTTCTGGTTAGAATTAAGTAATTTTAGACAGTAAGACAACTCTGTGAAAGGGAAGGCAGACAAATAAGTACTAAAAAGGGAACAAAACAATGTTCTTTGCTCCAAGGAGCCAACTCCAGAGTTACAATAGCAGTGAAATCGGGGGTCTTGATTTGTAACTCGTGATTGTATCATGACCAAAATATCATATTTGCAGCCATGCTCTTTTCCTGTTGGCCCTTGAATTTTAGAGTGACCCACCAAGAGAGCAAAACAGCCTTTCCAGATGCAAGACTTAGGTAAGAGTGAGCAAAACTAACTGTGCTAAAGAAACAAATGGAGAACAAAAATCCACTACTAAAACCTGTAGCGATACGGGCACCTTTTACATGCAAATCAGTGTAACGTACAGCTCTCTTCAGTTGCACAAAAAGTAACCATATTCTCCACAATCCTTGCTGTACATGCTCCACTGGCCTCCACTCATCAGTTTGCTCCATCTCATCCACAAAATGGACATTTCGTTTGATTATTTTCTCTCTTTTTGCATAGCTTGGAGAAAGCATAATTTATTCCTATCCAGTTCTGACTGAAAGTGGCAATATCTTTAAAATATGAGTTAAGGCTCTATTATTTATCCTTATAATTTGAAAATTAGGTTGAAGAATTCTAGAAAATTAGCAAATTTTTTTTTTCTGCTGATTTTTCTGGTTTTCTTTGTTTTTCTTTCATTGCCAATTCTCGTATTCTCACTCTCATTTTTTTAGCAGAACAACAGTCAAAAAAGCTCTTAGGGAGTAATGAGGGCAAAAGAGACAGGGTTGCTTGATTTTTAATTACTTTTTGCTTTATCAAAAAAGCAAAATATTTGAAAACCCCAGTGCAGTTAAAATATCCTATTCTGTGAAGAAACAGACCAGAAGAGGCCTTGTCCTCTTTAACAAGTATCTATTAAGAAGCTGGCAGCTCGCAGACATTTTAGTACAAAATACTAGCCCTTAAAAAAAAAGAAAATCCCAGTGTCATTTGTAAGACCAACATGAACAACATGCCTCTAATATTTATTTGTAACTTTTTTCAGAGGCAGCAGAATTAAAATAACACAGTCATTATTTCTCCATTTCAAACTTTCCTTTTTCATCCTTCTTCTTCACACTTTCCCTGCCCTTTCTCTTCAATGCATGAGGTTTTTAGGTCTTAGATTAAAAACCAGAACACCTGAAAAATCTTTTTATTGTTCTTCTAGCTGTTTTAAAAATAAAACTACTCCTTTTTTTCAAAACCTTTCTTTCTCTGTGTTTAAAATATTTTTGGTCTTGTTTTGGAAGAGAAAACCTCGGCAGATTCTCTTCAAAGCCAGCTCAGGACCTTGCACAATCACATTTTCCAGTCCTGCTCATGAAAGTCATACTTTCTCTTGACTGCACTGAGATTTGGAGGAAGAGCACTTAGAACATTTAAAACAGATCATTTAATAGATGAGCATTATAGTATATATGCTGGGTATATATGCTGCTGTATATTAGTATATAGTATTACAGGTAGCATATACACTTTACATTTTTATATTACCTTTTATCTATGTTTTATCTAAATTTATGTTACCATTTATGTACCATTTTTATGTTACCTTTTATCTATGGATTTATCATCAGTATTTAACAGTGTATCAGATTCCTTAGGAAATAGTGGGTGAATTCAAGATGCAGTTCCAAAAATCGAGGCTTATCAAGGATTTTCAAAGGGAAGCATGTGAGTACAATGATTACCCAAGGTGTTGATCATTTCTGTTCAGACAGCTGCTGATCCTGTGAGGACAAGATGCAGGACAGGATGGTTTTCATGATACCTATCTACAGATGAGATCACCTCCTGTGTGCAATGCTAGCAGCCTCACCTGAGTAAGCACATCCAGTGAGAGGTGCAACCTTTGCCATGAATATTGCTATCACTTATTTGCCCACATACCCTGAAAGATTCCCTTTTCATGCCAGTCACTTCAAAATGGCTTATAATTATACAGTCATGAAAGTCATGACTACAAAAACTTAGCAGTTCTGCTGATGCTGAAGTATCTGTTTTTAGACATACCACATTTTGCTCTTACTTTTAAATATTTTGTATCAGCTGTCCTACAGTAAATGCAATTTCTTAAAAAGATCATTCCTTTCTCTCTCCTGGGATTAATTATTCTTCCAGATAGTATATTCTAGATCTGCCTCCTGCAATAGAAATTCAGCTTACTTAATTTTCAAAAATTGTCCTCACATGTGTTCCGATAACCATAGATGGTGCAAAGGAGAAAGAGTGGAATAACTGGAAGGGAATTTCAGAAGATAATTTTTTTTTAAAAGGACCATATAACTAAGCAGGTGAGAATCATAGAAATTGGCAACTGACTGAAATAATTTTCTCTTGAATAGGCTTGAATTGGTTAAATTTGCTGCTATTACTGTTGCCATGCCATTTTCCTGGGAGGACCAGCAAAACTAGACTTTACTGTGAACCTTTCTTTTTGTGGTTTCCTGAAAGTGTTAGTGAAATAAAGTTCTTTCTTGGTCCAAGAGGTATAGCGTAGAAAGGTATTCCATCTTTTCTTAGGAAACTTAAAAGTTTTGGAGCATCAGCATTTTTAATCAGAGATTAACTCTACATACATATCTGGGCACATAGACATGAGCGGTAAATAGGTATCATGCGTAGTCAGAAGAGCTGAAATTCTATTTAGCAATAAAGGTTAGACACTACTCATTATCTGAGCAAGACCTTACTTCTGTCTAGGCCTGAACATGTTGGTGGAGGTGTTAACAACATGTTAAATATGAATGTGGCTCACACATCTCGGGCATCCATCTGGGAAGAGTCTCAGGGCTCCAAGGCATGATTGTGGATTCTGTGAAGCAGCACACTTCACAATTTAAGATTATACGCACATGTGCATAGTGCACTAGTCTGTCATGTTAATGTTGCAAGAAAATAATTAAATCTTCAGTTTCATGCATGTAGAGAATGATGTCTTTAGGAAAAATGTCTCAGGCAAGGACAATATGGTCCATACAGAAAACAATCTCTGTGTGAAAATCTGTTTTCATTTTGTTAACATCTCCTAAATGTCTAAATCCAGTAATGACTTGCACACTTCTGTTCTCTTATTGTAAAAGCCATGGTCAGTGAAGAACTGAACAAAAGCAATTCCATAAGGGTCAGTAAATAGCTCATTCTTTATAAACCTCATTATTTCCTAGCTGCGCACTGCTCAGATACCATTGAATTTAACACGTTTACTTATATTAATTGAAGTAATAAACCATTTAAAAATAACCACAGCCAGCTCATAATCACCACAAAAATGGAAAAAACCATACAGCTTCTTGTATTATTCCCATTATAAGTAATTGTTGCAGATAAATTTATGCCTCATTTTTATAACAAATTATCACAGAAAAGGACCTCAACTAGAAGTGTTCTCTAAAGCACAGTTTGAAGCAGTTAGTGCTGCTGTCACCCCAGTGAAGTCTTTGCTGCAGCTGCTGCTCTCCCCGAAGCTGCTGCAAGTATTGCTGCCCCTGGGACCACTTGGTGCTGGCAGCCCCAGAGCTACTGATGAGGGAACAGCAGGACAAGCATCACCAGAGGAGCCAGAAGCAAGGGAAGTCCTCACGTGAGGCAACAGGATCTGATGTAGAAGATAACCTGACATGAGATTCTGTCCTTCAGGGGAATTCTCACTTTCTTTAAGTGTCAAATGGAAAGTGGATGCTTGAGCAAAATAACAGGTACCCACAAATCCAGTCATCCAACATACAGAGTGTTTCAGGGCTGGAGAAAGAAATGTCATCAGTCATCCCCCGAGCACAGCTGGCTGCTCCTCAGGAATGTGCTCAATGTCAGTGTGTGCAGCTCAATGCAATATTTGCTGTGCTGTAGGAGACGGAATATTGGAGTTTCTTTCCAGTGAAGCAGTTTGACTTTTCAGGGTTAAGAGTTTCTTATTTTCAGATTACAAAAGCAGGACACATCTACAGCTAATTTAAGGTTAAAGCTTCTCTCACTGGCAGCCTAAATCAAAAAGAAAATCTTTTAGACAGAGCAGAGTCCAGAGTGTAATGCAAAAACAAGGATTAAATGCAAGTGCCAATAGGTGAATATCAAAAAAATGAAATTACTTCTGAAAAACATCCACTGGGCATGCCTGCGACATCCTCTAGCTCCACCATACCCTGCATTCGTTTCCTTCTTGAAAGAACTATGCTGTATCCCACCCAGCATGAGTGTTCCTATCTCTTTTTGTGCTACTTGCTCCATTTTATATGCCTGCATTCTTGATGGTCGGACTATGTCCCATTTCTTTTGCTTCTTACTGACCCTGTTTACTTGTTCAGAAGCTTCTTTTTTTCTGTTTTGATCCTCTCCCAGACAGTTTGGCTGATCGTGCTTTTTGGAAGCATTTGGAAGAGGAGTGATTTTCAATGTACGGTCAGTGAACCTGGAGAATCCCCAAATTATTCCTAATCGTTCATGAGAGGTAGTTAAGAAAATCAAGTCTACTATCAGCAAGGTTAAATGTTCTGCTTAGAGATCAATTTCAATCCATTGAAAAAAGTGTCTGTAATGAAAACTCTTGCTCTAGACTTAGATCTGGTTTCCTCCACAAAAAGTGTTGAATGAATGACTGCA
>VZRL01001399.1:744395-754395 GCA_013397895.1 Origma solitaria | reverse complement strand
AAAATGCCTATTTAGCTCTTACTTAATTTTACAGGATACACTGGAACAGGCCCTCCATGTCTCTTAGCAGTTAAATGTATCTCTATGGTTTCAGTGCTGTTACCACAAATATCCAACTGGTTGATGAAACATAAACATAAAAAAAGGTATCTATTGTATGAGGTGAACTGAAGATCGCCAAATTCCTTAACTTGTGCTCTCAATCACTTACCATATGTGGCAGCTGGATATTAGCTAGACTATGAATTAAAGACTGGCTTAAATTGGCCAATTCATGAAGAAGAGACTCATTTTGCTGTTCAATTACTTTGTTCTCCTCTTCTATCGTCTTCAGGTTGCTCTCCATTGTGGTAATCTAAAATGGACAAATTTGCGTACAATGTAATATAAGGCAAGCCAGTATAAAGCATGCACTCATTGAAGGGAGAGAGAACAGAAATACCAGGGAAAGGAGAAAAGGTCTATTCATTCACCCTTAGAAAGGTTTTGCTTGAGTCTGCAGTTCTTATCGTCGCTAAGGCTTTCTTATTCCCATGTATGTTGTATAACTTAGCTTGTCTTTTCAATACTGGTAATAGTGAGTGAATGAACTTGGATTTGATTCCACTCCTTCAGAGCTTTTCTTGTACAGTTGAAAGGCATTAAGAAGGACCTTAGTTCTGCAAGTTCACCCATGCGGTTAAACTCCTAGAAGCCAATCTTAGGGACATTTTGCAGTAAGTCATGCTTTTCTTATATTTTCAGCTACACATTTATCTTGTTAATTAAGAATGCAGATCTCCTTGCTGCCAGTGTTTAGCTCTTTGTAAGTATAATTCGATTCTATGCAAATTCAAAGGGCTGCTTTTGAAAGCTGAACAACTGCATGTTATTGCAATGTATGTACAAATTCAAAAAGTTTTCCAATACATACAATGACTTGTAAAACTGAAGAATATTTGCACATAATCCTGTAATACTGCTGCATGTAGAGGTGAAGACAACTGAGACTGTGCTTTGCCTGTGTTTCCAGGTGACCAGACACATTATCTCTGACCTTGCATGGTGCCCTGCTTGAGCTAAAAGCATTTCTGAAAGGCAACTTCCCTGAGCTGTTGCAGAGCATTGTGCTAATGGAGCTGTAAGGATTTCAGATGAGTGCTGGCTTACATCCAGCTCATCAAGAGCACATGCAGAGCTTACTCACATCTGTCTGCACTTTCCTCTGTAGCCCTGTCCTTACTTTCCACATGGGGTGATAACTCTTAACATCTATTACAGAGTGTACAGTGTGCTCTCTGCGTGTGGGTTAAAATATACATTGACAAGAGGGTGAAAAAAGAAGCCACTGAAGTGGAAAAAATGCCAAAGAACACAAGGTTTTGAATTCTCAAAATGAGCTTTATCCATTTCTACGCTGGCCTAGAGACTGAACTATGGGAAGAATTGCTACAATTAAAATGCTGATGGGAAGGTCAGAGGTTTGTGCAGCAGGCAGAAGGGGAACAGGTTCTTAAGTGCATATGAACTTGACCATGGGTAAACAAACTTTTGGAAATTTGGTGGCACAGTCAGGTAGTTAGAGGTCTCAAGTTTTATTTTGGACTTAAAGTTTCAGTCTGCTTGTGGAAATACAGCACAATATCAGTTGATAGAAGTAACTTCAAAAAGTGATGTGTCTACATAAAAAATCTCCAAGTATCTCTTGCTTTAACTGCAGGTGTATACTGCAGTTAATCCAAGCTGCCAGGCTTGTAGGGACTTGGCTTTGTTGCAATTAATTGATTCTGAGCTATTTCCACAAAATATAAAAGTAGGAAAAACACTTTCTTCCACTTTGAACCTGGACACAAATCCTCCTCTCTCATTTTGCTTTCAGCTTGTTTGTATTGGAGGGCAATGCTGTGTGCAAATGCAAAACATCTTTCACAGGTGCTTATTAGAGTCAAGTTATGCTCTATACTCTACCCTAAAAATTGTTTTTTATATTACAGACCAGAATGCAGAGTCTGATGCCAATGAAGGCTCAGTTCAGTATGGCATACTGCAGCCACCTCACGCTAACTTCAGCAGGAGCTGACATCCTACAGATTTTCTATCTAGCTGAGTATGGCAACTTGAATAGATATTTTTTTCTTTTTTCACGAGATGCTGAGTATCTGCAAATACAGTGACAGCTAATCAGCATATCTCGCCACTTCACTCAGTGTTAATCTGTAATATCTTAAGAAAACTGGCATATTTAATTATTATATTTGTTCACTTAAAGGCTGAAATTTCCCTCCCCATACTTTACCCTAAAACTAAGAAATGTTTACTTGTATGCATTCTGAAAATGGGAAAATCTGTTGCTTGTATGAGACACACAATTATTTGCAGATTTTTTCCTTCCCTGTCCCCTTTATTTGTTTCTGCTCCTCTCATATTTGCATGTTAAATTTGAACAAATTTACTAGAAGATCTTAGATTAAAAATACTTTCTCCAAAGTCTTAAGCAAAAAGGCAGCTCAGTAAAGGAGAGTCTTACAAATGCTCCAACTAAGAAAAAGGCTTGACTTTTCATTTTATAAAATACAAAAATTCTACATGGAAGAATTTCCTATTCCTGTCATAGGAAAAACTTTCCCTGGCACTTACAATCATATGGGTTGCAAATCTGTATCAAACAAGACTGTTGCTACTTCTGGTGTTCACATAACTTCCACTATTTTTCCATTGCATATTCCCCATCTGTCAAGTATCACTGAAATCTGAGTTGCACAATGATTTTCTAAAGGTTTATCAGCAAACATTTTGTTATGTCCAATATAATTTGACTGTTGCAAATAAAGGGGACAGTTGACTTTGATCCTCTTAATACTTTGATAATGACTATGATGTAACTCTCTTTGTGTTGGAAATGTAAATTGCTTATCTTTAGAAGAGTGTATGAATTCAAAACTAAGGCCTCTGAATTTTTTTGTGAAGTTTAACTCAGTTGGGATTCTCTGCAAGGCCTTAGTAGCTAGTTGGGTAAGGTAAATTTTAGACCAGATTACCCAGAGATTGTGGAATTTCTAATCTAGGAAGTAAAGAACAAGTTAGACAAGCACCTGTCAGGTTTGGCTTAGGAAGATCTTAGGAACTAAAGACGACTGGTGGACAAAATAATGTTTTCATGGTTTCTTGTAGCTCTCTGTTTTAAAATCCCTTTATATATTTTAATGACAGTATGTGTCACTGCCAGTCATTCTACCCTTTTTCTAAATCTGCTGCACTGAAGTGTGAAAAGCATTCTTTTAACTTGATGGTAAAATCAGCAGCTGAGCTTTCTTTTACCAAGAACGTGCAGTGGTCCCACATAGTGCCTAATCTGATTTCTACGAATATGCAATGGCACTAGTCTGAAGTATGAAAGCTGGAACTGAGACCACTGAAGTATAGCTTCTGTACTCATTTCAGATCAAAGCTTGATATGAAATTCCTAGATAAATCTCTGAAATTCAGTACATGTTTATGCCTGTAATAGTGTTATCATGGGTTTCTTTTATTTTTCAATTCATCAGGCCAAATACGAAATTAAAACTGCAGTGAATTATTGACAACTAGAGCATTTACCTAATGTATATGTAACAGCAAAACTGCTTCACATTTTTTAAAACGTCAGCTAAATAGGTCTGTATGTGAATAGCATCTACAGTGTATGAAGCAAGAGAAAACATAAGGCAATTGGAAGCTGCCAGATTCAAAACTTATAACCAAATTTCTCCAGAGTAAATATATGTAATTTTCCTGCCATTGATTATTCTTCTTGCTTTATGTTCTTGCAGATTTTGTCCTCATTAGCCTACAGTTATATTTGGTCATATCAGTAAACTGTGTAAACCATGAATCAAATCCTACAAAGGTTGAATAATGACAACAGAACTCTGAATGCAGGCATACAGAAGTGAGGTTTCAGTATAAGTGTGGCTAAGGTTTAGAAGGTAAATAAAAACTAAGTTGAAGAAGTAGATCCTGCCTTGTATTTATGAGTATACAAGAGAAGGAGGAGAATGGACATGGTGCCCATCTCCACAGGCAGCAGACAAAGGAACAAGGAATGGTTTGCTCTGTTTCCATTGTGATCTTTTGGGTGACTATGATCATGGGACTAAAGACTGACAAATGGTGACTGTGATGAATTTCACTGTGATGTTCACTGTTGGTGTCCGTGCTCAAATCATGTGAAGATACAAGCACTGAAATCTATGTTGGACACTGGAAAATTCTAGGGAAATAATTAAATTTATTTTCTTTTGCTTTTTCCATCCGGTTTTAAGACTGCTGAATAATGGGATTTTAGATAATAGTCTCATGTTAGGTTGTCCGCTTTTTGTCCCCCCCCCAAGCAAATTTATGTGGACTGCAAAAGGAATTAAGCTGGGTCCCTGGAACCACTACTGCTGCCAAGGGCTGCACTTAGAGTATCACATGATGAAGTGAAGTGTAACAAGTATTCACTTCTCTATCTGAATTTCCTCTGTAAGACCTGGAAAAAGCCCTGTTGTTCATCTGCGCTCCTTTACCTTGTAACTTATGTTAATGATTGTTTTGTCACACAATATTTTAATTGCTATTAGAAAGGCCTGGCCTTATCAAGGGGAAATACCAAGCTGACCATGACAGGTCATGTTTTGCCATTATTTTAAAGAATGTATTTTGCCGAGTTCTTTTTGGGTTTTTTACTGTTGGCAACTGATGTGGAAATTGCCTAATGAACACTGTTTTCTGATTTTATAAATAGCAAATTATGGATAGATATCTAAATATATAAGAAACATAAAAGAGAATAATATATTTCCTATATTTCTTTTAATCAGTCATGTAGAAAAAGTGGCTTGAATTTAGGGCTTCATAAAACTATTACCTGAGTTCTGAGTTTAATCATATCAGCTTCCATCTGGGAGTTGGATTCATTTAGTTCTTTGATTTCTTCATCTAACTGTTTAATTTCTTCATCATTTTCTATACCTGTGTGACATAAATATAAAAGGGGTGTTTAAATAATTAAGGTTTAAATCAGAATTCAGCAAATTAATTAGTTCCATATTTGAAAATCAATTTATTTCAAGCAAAAAAGAAAAAGGAAGCATTCTTCAAACTTTTATTCTGAAGTTAAAAAGAAGCACGTCCCACTACTTTTCTCTTAAAATTGGAGCAATTCTCCAGTGAAAGTGTTGAAAATGCCTAGAGGATCAAAAAGACCTTTAACTTTATAGGAAATGCACCTGCAGCAACAAATTTTGCTTCACTGTCATATGTAATTTATTTAAAGAATGTGTCCACTTACAGACCTTCTGAAGGAAAGTAAAAAATCTTAACATGCTAATCTCTTCATATTACAGCATTATCAAAAGAATCTGTAACTAATTCAGATTTTTTTTCTCAATAAAGTGAAATTTCGTTGATGTACTGGGATATATTGTGATGCTGCAGTTGTTTTTAATGGCCGATGAAGGCTCAGAATGGTTCACAGTTCAAACGGGTGTTATTACATAATGATATATAGAATAATTTGCAAAATGGAAGTGATTTCTCACATTTTGTGGCACAAATATTAAAACCAAGAGAATTTTAAAGGTATCTGCATTTCTAAGAATTCAGACAGGAATAAACTGTTAGGGCTTAATTTATTTATCCTTATAATTAATATCACAAAATATAAAATAATCCTGGGAAAAGATAGATAGATAGATAGATAGATAGATAGATAGATAGATCTGTTTTATCTCAAGTCAAAGTGTGATCACCTGAAGGCAGAGAAACTGGTGTTACCACTCTTGCCCTTCTTCTGGTGTGAAACTTGCACACCTTTCCCCACAGTGCCAGACTGATATGAAGGACGACACAGAATCATAGAATGGCTTGGGTTGGAAGGGATCTTAAAGATCATTGAGTTCCAACCCCTCTGCCATGGGCAGAGACACCTTCCACTGGACCAGGTTGCTCAGAGCCCCATCCATCCTGGCCTGAAACACTTCCAGGGATGGCACATCCACAGCTTCTCTGGGCAACCTGTACCTGTGCCTCACCACTCTCACAGTTGAGAATATTTTCCTAACATCTAATCTAAACCTACTTTCTTGCAGTTTGAAGCCACTTCCCCTTGTCCTGTCACTACATGCCCTTGTAAAAAGTCCCTCTCCATCTTTGTTGCAGGATCCCTTTGGGTACTGGTTGGCCACAATTAGGTGACTCTGAAGCCTTCTCTTCTCCAAGATGAACAATCCCAATTCTCTCAGCCTTTCCTCACAGGAGAGGTGGTCCATCCCTCTGATCATCTTGGTGGCCTCCTCTGGACTGGCTCTAACAGGTCCATGTCCTTCCTGTGCTGGGACCCCAGAGCTGATGCAGCACTGCAGGTGGGGTCTCACCAGAGCAGAGCAGAATCCCCTCCCTCCCCTGCTGCCCATGCCACTTTTGGTGCAGCCCAGGACACATTTGGCTCTCCAGACTGCAAGGGCACATGGCTGGGTCATGTCCAGCCTCTCACCCACAGCACCCCAGGTCCTTCTCAGCAGAGCTGCTCTCATTCCCTTCATCCCCCAGCGTGCATTGATACCGGGGCTGCCCTGACCCAGGTGCAGCACCTTGCACTTGGTGATGTTAAACCTCATGAGATTCCCATGGGCCACTTCTCGAGCTTGTCCAGGTCCCTCTGGATGGCATCCTGTCCTTCAGGTGTGTCAGCTGCACCACTCAGCTTGGTGTCATCTGCAAATTTGCTGAGGGTGTACTCAATCCCTTTGTCTACATCATTAATGAAGATATTAATTACACTGGTTCCAATATGGACTCCTGAGGGACACCACTTGTCACTGATGTCCATTGGGACATGGAACCATTGGCCACTACCCTGTGGATGTGACAATACAACCAATTCGTTATTCACCTAACATTCCACTCATCAAATCCATTTCTCTCCAATTTAGAGAGAAGGATGTTGTGGGAGACCACGGCTACAGCTTTATAGAAGTCCAGGTAAGTGACATCGGTAGCCCTTTCCTTGTCCACTGATGTAGTCACCCCATCACAGAAGGCCACTGGGTTGCTCAGGCAGGCCATGTGTCCAAGTAGCCAAAATAACCCCATATTACTCCTTAAGGCATTCTTCCTGGGCATGGCAGATACAGTTTTCAATACTACCCAGGCTGTTGAGGAAATAACACCCAGATCTGGCACTCCCTGGTTACAAGCCATTGAACAAAGACAGCCCCTGCTTTCTCCAGCTGTGCTGGCCATGTCAGCTGAGGTGCCTCCTGCACTGCATTCAAATGCTCTGTGGCTCTAAACACAAGTCAACACCAACAGTTACGAAGGCATGCACTGCCACAGACTAAGTGAGTACATAGTTTTCCAAGAAAACTCAAGACTTGGGCTCTTCCCAGACAAGTCTTTTGCATCACTTACTTGAACTGAAGTGCTTACATCTTACTTTCACTGTGCTTCAACTACCAGGGTACTATCCTGACTTTCATCCAAGGTACTTTCATCATCTTCCCTGCAACTCAAGGTTCCCAGCAAGAATTGCAGATTACTGGAGCTGAAATGGCACAAAGCCATCTCCATCTGCCAGAGGTTATAGAGACACAGGTCCAAATGAATTCAAGGGAACTCAGGAGGAATTGACACTCTGGAAATAAACACTTTTTCTCTTCTGCATACTGCCACAATAGAAGACCAACTACCCACCTTTGATTAATGAAATGTGAACCAGAAAATTATAATGCTATATTTGGCTTATATTTGAAATATTTTAGAGTTTTAGATTTATGTAGACATAACTCAGTCAGACTGCTCTACTCCTGGCTCAGGTTTTCACAGCATAAAACTTGGTTTCACTTCTACTGACAGTGAATTCACAATTTATAGAGAGTGGATTTATACATGTAGGAAAAAAGGCAATAGAGTAACAGTAACTTTAGTTTACAGAGAATAAGTATTTAAGAAGGCAATGATTAAAAATTTACCATTACTGGCCCGCTGCTTTATTGTTAGCATTTGCTCTCCAGACAGCTTTGCTTTCTTCATTGCTGAAGTAGCTCTGGGGCATCCTGATAAACTGTGAACAGTAAGGAGCCTGTTAATTTTGACAGGTCATTGAAAAGAAATCTGTAATCCAAACCTGTAATAAAAACAGCATCAGACACATAGTTTATCTTCACTGCCTAGCACTGAAAGAGCGCACTAGTCTGAACAAAAAGGACTTACCAGTACTGATTTCATGGTTTTGTTTTTTCTTCCAAATTCTTTTTGCATAGGCAGCTAATATAAAAGTCAGATATACAGTCCAATTTTCTAAAGGCACAATACTTTTAATAAAATGTTTTATTTTAAAAGCAGTTATTGTGTAAATACTCCCACTTGAATTCACGTGTCCGTGCTCTGAACTTCCACCCTTTTTGATTAACATGTTCAAACATGGAACTGAATGATGAGAGAAGAGGATACATCTCACATCCAAATGACTAGCTCTTACAAACTGTGCTTTTCTTTGTGAATATCACCTACCGCGTTGGCTAAATTACCCTTTTCTAAATTGTTTCTTAAAATGGCAGTAACTATGTGTTGGTTTTCTGTTGGAGTCCAAGGAAAGTAATTCCAATTAAAATGACCTTGTCTTGATGGGGGATATATATGTCTTATAATGCATATTTGTTACATTTATGGATGTACATTCAGTTATCTCTTCTCTCTCATGTTGCCAAAATATTAAGCTTTTTAATTACATTGCACAAAACAGTTTGATAGCAAATGCAATCTTAGCAGGCTTTATTGTAAAAATAAAAACAACTATCAGACAGTACTCACTATTTAACAAATAATGGTACACACCAAACTGCCCCCCTTTTTCCAAAATCACATCTTTAATGTAGTTGCACTATCACAGGTAAAAGAAAACACATATTCAATCTAACTTATCAAGGGAAAATGATAAAGTTGTTCTGAGGAAGCTTCAGCTTTAGTGAAGGGAATTTAGAAGCTTGCTAAACAATTTCCTGTTGCCTCAACATTTCAATTTTCATAGCCATAGAAACTGAGTACCATCATGTACTTCTCATTGCATACAAGCATATTTTTATTTTCTCTCCAGATCCAAGGGAAGACATTTTTTTACAATTTTTAATTGAGCAAATCAGATTAAAATCTAATACTCAAGTAATCAATCCGTAATATGGAGGAAACTGGTGTCTTTACTTAAAGAAAGGCTTTTAATCAAAGACACAACTTCCTTCTAAATAAAGTCCTCTAATTTACATATAGTGTTTGATTATTGAAAATCTTTCTCTGAAAAGCCTGGGCTACTATTATCAAGTGCAGTCTTACAAAAAAGGATTTTTCTTAGTGTCGTGGGTTTGACCCTGGCTAAATGCCAGGCACCTACGACATTTGCTCTCTTTTCTCTCTCCTGCTGCAGCTATGCAGAGGAGAGGGAAAAAAACTAACATAAACATGCTAGACTCATGAGTTGAGATAAGATCAGTGATAGGTGTGCACTGGAGAGGGCAAAAAGCAGGCGGGAAACTTAAAGTTGCAAAGATTTATTAACCTAACAGAGTCGGAGGATAAATCAGAGGCAAAAATAAGCTCTTAAGACACCGTTTCTTCACTCACCCCCCTTCCCTCCTAAGGTACTGCTTCTCAGCTCACCCCGTTCCTCCTTTCCAACTAACCAACAACTCTGGGTCAGGGGCAGGGTGTGGGTTTTTTTTCTCTTAGGTAAGTCCATCACAATTCTTCTATTACAAAACACTGTTTCTCTATTCGCCCCCTCCCTCCATCCAACCAAACAGATCCAGGCTGGGGCAAGGTATGTGGCTTTTCTTAGTCAGTCCAACACCACAATTCTTCTGCTACAAATGCTGTTTCTATACTCATCCCCTCCCTATTAAGGCCATTTCTCAGCTCACCCCCTCCCTCCTTCCTTCTAACCAACAGCTCCGGGGTGGGGGCAGGGTGTGGGGGTTTCCTTTGGTCAGGGTCAGTCCATCAGGGGGAA